>JAQQTO010000045.1:3000000-3292500 GCA_029884595.1 Ormosia semicastrata
TCATGCTTAACACACGTAGAAAGACATGCACCAACCAAGAGTAGCAGCGGGATGGGGGCAGAAGCCTTCGTAATAGCAAGCTAAGCTTGTGACAGGCCACTCCCTCCCCTCGTGTGCTCTTTTTAGTCGAGAGAGTGGAGCCTGCTGCTTAGGAGCTTCCACTAATCCTCTATCTAGTTCCTCCGCATCAAGGAGCACTAACTTTAGCACTTTGGAATATGATGAATCAGGAGCTTTTTGAGATGTTTACACAACAACAACATCAGTTTGCTTAACTCCTCCACATGGTGAATTGAGAAGGCATGGATGAGAACAATGTAAAAGCTCATGTGGATCCCAGACCATGTGCTAATAAACATCTTCAAGCTAACTGATAATCATAAAAAAAGGCACGAGCCTTCCGCAACTTTAGGCCCTTCACAACAACATAGGGCCCATTATCATTTCAGCCATCTGTTCTTTGACTTCATCATGGGAGTCACATTGCCCAAGGATTTCAAGCCTTCCACCATCAAGGCATATGATGGGTTTATGGACACACAAGAGCACTAGAATGCTTTCATGTCATCCATCCTACTCGTGGAGGACACTGACCCCATAGTGTGTTGCACCATCCCTTCCACTATGAGAAAAGCTGCCCTCAAGTGGTTCTCTTCCCTACCCCCGTCCATTAATGATCTTGACGAGTTGGCTACAAGTTTCTTGACTTACTTTACCATGAGTAAAGCTTAGCTCAAGACCTCGACCGGTCTCCTAAATTTTAGACAGGCAAAGAGGAATCACTCAGGGATTACATGGCCAAGTTCAACAAGGAAACGCTTGAGATCTGAGATCTCAATCAGACCATGGCCATGCACGCTATCATAGGCAGACTTTGTCCTTAGAAGTTCACCAAATTACTGGCCAAGAAGTTACCTTAGGTCTTGGATGAGCTTAAGAGTCGGTCTGAAAAGTACATTAACATGGAGGAGGTCCTGAGGGTGAAGAGAGAGGCCTACAAAGAGGCCGAGGCATCTAGAAAAAAAGAAAAAGAGCCAGAATCAAAAGGTCCTAAGAATGGCTAAAGAGGACTACTACAAGGAAGATTAGATGAATACACCTCCTTAGGATTCCCTGCAATAAAATCCTTGAGGAGGTGTACCATACGAAAACCTACAAACTCCCCAAGCCAATGACCCTACGACTACAAGGACAGGTGGATAAGTCCAAGCATTGCAACTACCACCACACTTATAGACACAACACAGAGGATTGCATTAACCTTCGAGATGTCATAGAAACTATGATACATCGAGGATTGCTCCAAAATTACATCCAAAGGCCCTAGGAGGGTGAGTCCTCGCAATATCAGAGAGAGATGAAAGAAAGAAAAGCTACAGTCCTTGACGATGACACCTTCCCCTAGTCATTGCTCAACACCTTGGGTGCGTGCTTGAGTTTAGAGAAAAGATTCTCCCAAAGGGAAGACAGATGTAGAAATTTGGTCACAAGGACCATTAACATCATTTCAGCTAGTTTTGCTGGTAGTGAGCAAACGAGGTCTGCTAGGACAATACATTTGAAGGCGGTTCTTAGTGTGGTATCCCGCCCTATCAGTAAGAAAAGAAATGGATCTTAAAGCACACCAACCATTAGTTTCACGGATAAAGATCCAGAGGGAGTGATCTTAGGCCACGACGATCCTATGATCATTTCAGGAATTATGGCCAATGTAAGGGTGAAAAGGATTTTCGTGGACTAAGGGAGGTCGTAAATATCTTGTTAATGGACATATTCTAGAACCTTGGGCTCCCCTTATCTGACCTCAAACCCTTTGACACCAACCTGATAGGGTTTTTAAGAGGTAAGGTGCGACCCAGAAGATATATAGAATTATACCATACCCTGGGGAGAAGCCCCTTGGAGAAAAGGGCGAAGGTTAAATTCCTACTAGTTAACTACCTATCTGCTTACAACATCATCTTAGGAAGACCATCCTTGAATGCTTTCAGAGCTATAATGCCCACCTATCACCTCACTATAAAGTTCTTTACGGATAATGGCGAGGTGACAATAATGAAAGTAGATCAAGCCATAGCACGAAGCTACTATAATGCCAGCTTAGACCTGCCAGAGTCAGCTTCTCACTCCGAACAATATGCCTCGTCACCTCAGGGGAAAAACTCCTAACTCGTGATGATGGCTAAGCCTGATGTCCATAGTGATGTGAAGGAGAAAAGGCCATGGCCTAATGGCCACTTGATTGAAGTTCAACTCGGACCAAAGCCTAATTAGATCTCTAAAATTGGAGTGGGCCTCTCTGAGGTGGAAAGAAGGAGGTGATAAAGTTCTTGCAAACAAAACAAAGATCTCTTTGCATGGATAACGACCAATATGCCTGACTTCGATCCCAACTTCATTTACTACCAGTTATCAGTCTCCTCTAATGCTAAACCTACATCACAGAGGAAGAAAAATATAGGACTAGAGTGCCAAAGGCCATTGAAGAACAAGTAAAGGAGCTTCTCAATATGGGATTTATCAGGGAAGTGTCTTACACTACTTGGCTATCAAATATGATTCTGATGAATAAGTCCTATAGGAAATGGTGAATGTGTATGGACTACACAGATCTTAATAAAGCTCACCCTAAGGACCCTTACCCATTACCTAATATTGATAAGCTGGTGGACGATTCTTCTGGGTACCAGTATCTATCTTTTATGGATGCCTACTCGGGATGCAATTAAATCTCAATGCATCCAAAGGACAAAAAGAAACAACTTTCATCGCAGAGGGCTAGTTATTGCTACAAGATAATACCCTTTGGATTAAAAAATGCATGGGCCACCTACCACATGATGATGAACAAAGTCTTTGAGGAGTAGATTGGGAAGGTGATGGAGGTTTACATTGATGATATGATTGTGAAGACCCTAATCACAAGAGATCATATTAGTGATCTCGGAGAAGTTTTTGGAAATTAAAGAAACACTATATGAGGATGAATATAGAGAAATGCATGTTTAGGTTCTATGCTAGGAAGTTTTTAGGGTTCATGTTGACACATTGAGGAATGGAAGCTAACCCAAATAAGTGTCAAACAATAATTAACATGCAGAGCCCCATCATGGTAAAGGAGACTCAATAGCTCACAAGATGGATAGCGGAGTTGATAAGATTTGTGTCCAAGTCAGCTTAAAGGGCCTTACACTTTTTCAAGCTCTTAAAGAAGGGAAAGGAATTTGAAAGGACTTTGGAATGCGAAGAAGCTTTCTAGAGCTTAAAGCTTGCACTCTCTACACCTCTCATCTTGACCAGACCAGATGATGGAGAAACCTTCTACCTCTACCTTTCAGTTGATGAAAAAGCAGTCAACTTGGTCCTGATAAGAGAGACAGAGGAAAGCCAAAAGCCTATCTACTTTGTGAGTAAAGTCCTACAAGGGCCTGAGCTCTGCTACTAGAGAATTGAAAAGTTGGCCTTCACATTTCTCATTTTAGCAAGAAGATTGAGACAATGCTTCCAATGCAATCCCATGGTCATGAGAACAAACTAGCCAATTAGGAAAATGTTGCATCGACCCGAGCTCACAAGAAGAATGATTGCGTGATTCATGGAGTTGTCTAAATTCAGAATTGGGTATAAGCCCCACTAAGGCATCAAGGTGCAGGCTTTATCTGATTTCATAGTAGAGTTCACCCATTATCCAACCTACGACTATGGGAATGAATGGACTATCTTTGTGGACAGAGCGTCTAATCCAAAGGACAGCGGGGCCGACATCATTTTGGAAAATGAGATGGCATGACAAAGGAGTAGTCCTTGAAGATCAAGTTCCCCATCTTGAACAACTAAATAGAGTATGAAGCAATGATCACTAGAATCCTCATGGCAAAGGACCACTGAGCCACCAAAGTGAGACTTTGTAGTGACTCTTAGCCATTAACCTCCCAACTCTTAGGGGAATGCTAAGCCAACGACTCCCAATTGTAACAATATATGGTAAAAGTGAAGTAACTCATTGAAGGTTTCTCCGAGGTGAAGATTGACCATATTCCCCTGAGAGCAAAACTCGAGGACGAACATCTTGTCCAAATTGGCTGGCATGAAAAGCATTGGGAATAATAGGTCCGTGATCTAAGGCATGCTACTCACTCCTAGCATAATTGATGTTGAGATCATAATGGTGATAGATGGGGAGGACAACAAGGTCAAGCCCATAAAAGCGCACCTATGAAGTGGAGAGCTTCTTTCAGACCAAACAGAAGCCAAGAAGATTGTTAGGACAGTGGCATAATATATCCTTGTCAATGACAGACTCTACTGTAGAGGTTTTTCTCTCTCATTGCTAAATAGTCTTACCTCATATGAAGCCCAGTAGGTCCTTGTTGAAGTTCATGAGAGCTACTGTGGCCAACATTTAGGGGGAAGAACCCTGACCAATAAAGCCCTACGCGCTAAATATTTCTGGCCCACCATATCGACCAATGCTATAACCTATGTCTAGAGTTGCAATTGCTAGAGGTTCTCCAACATCCAAACATCACCATCTAAAGAGCTTTCTACTATTTCGATCCCATGGTCCTTTTGCAGATTGGGACTGGATTTGTTGGGATCTTTTCTCCAAGCACTTTGCCAATTGAAGTACTTAGTGGTAACTGTAAACTATTTCATGAGATTAATTGAAGCGGAGCCCCTGGAGACCATTATAGTAGAAAAAGGTCAAGAAGTTTATGAAAAAGAATACTATTTATAGGTTTAGAATCCCTGAATCCATTGTCACGGACAACGGGACCCTATTTACAAATAAAAAGTTCAAAGAAATGTGCTCCGACTTCTAAATTAAGCAGCACTTCACCTCGATTGAACACCCACAAGCCAACGGGTATGCTAAAGCGATCAACAGGGTGATTCTTCGAGGATTGAAGAGAAGGCTCGAAGAAGCTAAGGTTGAATAGGTTGAACAATTAAGCCATATGTTATAGCCATATCGGATGACCCCTCACTCAGTCATCGGAGAGGCCTATTTTAAACTCACTTACGCATATAAAACCATGATCCCGATGGATATTAAAGAGCCAACTGGAGAAGGGAACACTTTTCTGAGAATCTCAACAATGAATTCTTGCGGGAAAACTTGGATTGACTGAAGAATAGCGAGAAATGCCCAAATTAAAAAAAGTCACTTTCAAGCTCTAGACTGCTCAGAGGTACAACAAGTGAGTCTCTCCACAAAGATTGAAAGTAGCAGACCTCGTCCTCAAGAAAGCAGGAATTGGAGGATGGAATGTGAGAGAAGAGAAGCTAGCTCCAAATCGAAAAGACCCATATCGAGTCACTATAACATAACTCTATTAAACAGAGTTATTATGTCCTAGTTTTATGCTTAAAAGAATGCTCAGTCCTTGATTTGTTTAGATATTGGAAATGTTTTTGAGCATATTTAAATATCTTGAATTCCTTGTGCTTTATTGTTGAATAGGCTTGACTCGGAGTTTAGTTGGTTTGATTATGTACCATTTATGATTGATGTCTTATTGAGGTTTATTTTGATCTTAGAATGTAGGTTTATAACCCAAAGGAGTGCTAAGAATGAAAGGAATCAAGTTAAGCCAAGAAGATAAGGAAATCAAGTTTAGAGCCTTACCGATCATGCTAGACTAAATGGAGTGGATTTGAAGATATAGACGTCTAACCAAAACAAGACTAGAATCATTGGAAACCTAAGAGATATATCCACAACTTTCATGTAGGCCACTTTCCTTGATTCCATCGAGTTGAGAATTTAAACTTTAAAGGAACTTAAATTAGTGAGCCTGCATGATGAGAATGTAAAATGTCATAATTTTCTCCCTTAATGTTCTATCTTTTATACTTATTTTGTGCCTAAATATACTCATTATTATTATATTTTGTTTTAGGATGCAAATGGAAGTGTTAAGTACAAAACGAATCTAATTGAGCGATTTTGGACAAATTTGATATCGCTTCATAATCTGGGACGTTCCTTAGCCTGCAATTCTAATACACGAATCTAACGTGGTGTATTTTTGGAAACTTCCAAATCTGGTGTACAAAAATTCTAGTTGAAAATATAATTTTCTTAGTTATATTAGGATCCTATTTTATTTTAAATATTTTCTTGAATTAGTTAAATTTGAATATTATTATCTTGGGATAATATTTAGAATATTTATAAGAGATTTTATAAGAGATATTTATAGAAGATTTGATAGGAGATTTGGTAGGCTTGAGTGGTGATATAAAATGGATAAAAAGGGGGAGTGATGAGGAGATTTTTCTACATGTTGCTCCTCCCCTCTTCTCTCTCTTCTTCTACAAGTTTTTATCTATGGTCTTGCGTGGCTAAATTTTATAAATGGTTGAAGGAAATGGAAGCCTCAAAATAAATAAAACTGTGAGATCTAATTTATTTTTATTGTTTAATTTATACTTTGAGTATCAAGTGTTCTTTTGTGACTATTTTCAAGATTGTTTCGTTGAATTACTAGGAGACCTACTAGTTTTTTATTCGTTGCAATCTATTGCTAAGTTAGAAATCAAATCCGTAATTGTTTGATCCTTCTAATTTGTGAAGTAACTAAATTTAATGTTTTGTTATGTCAAAAATTATTAGATTTTAGGAAGAACGCTTGACTAAATTAAATGCAACTGCTTATGCTTGTGTTGTTTAGTTTCGTCGATCTCTCTAATTATCTTAAAGCTGTTACTAGATTAAACCTTTAGCGCTTGTTTTAGGCTATTTAGTAGTTAGGGTTATTTAGATCGCTTATTTTTTAATTAATTACAACTAAGGAGAGATAGGAAAATAGTTCCAACGGTGAATATTCAAAGTATGAATTGATATATACTTGCATCGATGATCAATTATAAAATTTCGATAGTGAATGTTGACTTAGACTAAGGTTTGTTCTTTCGATTAATTTTAATAATTTAATTTGAATTGTTCCTTAATTATTTTTCTTAAAATTATTTTCGTTATACTCAAAACCCCACATCCACTATCACGTAGTATAAAACTAAGCTAAATACTCTCTGTGATAATGATCCTTACTCGCACTACTACATTTATTTTTAAGAGTATAAGTTTTATTTTTGGTTGCCTACGACAGCACACCAAATTTTGGCACCATTACCGGGGAGTGATTCTAGTTGATTTTTATACTTCTTGTGATCCTTATTTCGTTTTTGAAATTTTTAGTTAAAAAAATCGTTAATTTTATTTATTTGTTATAGTAGAATTTTTTTAAAAAATTATAAATAAAAAAATTAATTTTTAATTTTTTTTAACGTAGAATATTTATTTATTTTCATTATTATAAATTTTTCCTGATTTGTTTTTTATGGTTTATTAGAGTTTCCTTGATTGCTTATGATTGTAACTCGATCTTCTAATCAAGGTGATTTGCAATGCGATCCAGAAATAGAGAGAACTTTGTACAGGTTAAGGAAGGAAGCTCGAAGAAATTCTAAAAAGAATGATTTAGCTTTTGATTTCCTATTTGCTAGCGATTCTGATTTAGAAGAGGAGAAAGTTATGGTTGAAAATTGATCTTTGAAAGAGCTTACTGCCCCTGATTTGAATCAACAACCCTTATGCATAACGTTCCTTACTTTAGATGTTGCTATTACTTTTGAATTAAAATATAGACTAATACATCTCTTGTCTAATTTTCATGGCCTTGTAGGTGAAGATCCTCACAAGTATCTAAAGGAGTTTCATGTGGTATGCACGAGTATGAAACTCACGAGGGTGACTAAAGAGCAAATTAAATTAAGAGCATTTTCATCTTTGAAGGATTCAGCTAAGGATTGACTCTATTATCTACCATCAGGGAGTATTACCACATGGAATGAGATGAAGAAGTTGTTTTTAGAGAAATATTTTCCAGCTTCAAGGGCAGCCAACATTCAAAAAGAAATTTGTGGTATAAGGCAGGACAACGAAGAGTCCCTTCACAAATATTGGAAACGTTTCAAGAAACTATGTGCAAGCTGCTCCCATCATCAAATTAGTGAGCAGCTACTTATCCAGTATTTCTATGAGAGCCTTCTACCCACTGATAGGAGTATGATTGATGTTGTTAGTGGAGGAGCTTCGGTGGATAAAACTCTTGAGGTCGTGAGAAACTTGATTGCAAATATAATGGTCAATTCTCAATAATTTGACACTAGGCTTGACCCTTCATCTAAACGTGTTAATGAGGTAAATATTTCCTCCCTTGAACAATAGATTGTGAGTCTAACTTCTCTTGTTCGTCAAATGGTTATAGGTAATATGCAAGCAGAGAAGGCTTATGGAATTTGTTCGGTAGTAGGGAATTCAATGATATGTGCCCAACTCCTCAAGAGGAGCCCATTGAGCAAGTGAATGTGGTGGGTGGTTTTCCTAGACAACTGCAAAGGAAATATGATCCCTACTCGAGCACATATAATCCAAGATGGAGAGATCACCCTAATCTTAGCTATAGGAATCCACAAGTAAATCAGTTCGCGACTCAAAACCACCTAAGTTTTTAGCAATATAAGCAGCCATACCCCTCTAGACAACAACCGAGCCAAACTTCTAATTCTGGTATGTCTTTAGAAAATATTGTTAAATCTCTTGCCACTAATACTTTGTAATTTTAACAGGAGACGAAATAATTACAATAAGAGGCGAGGGCCAATATTCAAAATTTGGATAATCAAATGGGTTAGATGGCAACCACAATTAGTCGGCTAGAGGCTCAAAGTTTGAGGAAATTACCTTCTCAAACGATATTAAATTCAAGAGAAAATGCAAATGCGATTATTTTGATAAGTGGTAAAGAGGTTGAGATTCCAGTGAAAGTAGCCCCTGCATCGTCGAAGCAAGAAAAGGAGAAAAATGCCATTGCAGACATGAACATTCCTAACAATGATGACATACCTAAGTGTAAGTTTTCGTCTCTTTTTTATTATAAACCAATACCTCATTTTCCTCAAACTTTAACAAAATCTAGAAAAGATTAGCAAAATAAAGATTTATATGAGACTTTTCGTAGATGCGAGTTAAATATTCCACTTTTAGGTGCTATTAAACAAGTAACTCGTAATGCTAAATTTTTGAAAGAATTGTGCACAATTAAGAGGAAACAAAAACCTAAAGGATGTGAGAAAGTGAGAGTTGGGGAGTGTTTTTGCAGTTATCCAAAGAAAACTCCCTGCGAATTGCAAAGATTTAAGTACGTTTACTATCTATTGTACGATAAGTAACATTAGATTTGAGAAGGCTATGATAGATTTAGGAGCTTCTATAAATGTCATGCCATATTCTATTTATGCTTCTTTGAAACTTGGACTTTTGAATAAAACTAGTGTTGTGATTTGATTGGTTGATAGATCTAATGTCTATCCTAAGGGTGTAGTTAAGGATGTTCTTGTGCAAGTTAATGATTTGGTTTTTCTTGCTAATTTCTATGTGCTTGATATGGAGAATAGTGATCAAATTGCTCCTATTTTGTTAGGAAAACCATTCTTAATGACAACTAACACTAAAATAAATGTTCATAGTGGCATACTTACCATGGAACTTGATGGTGAAATTGTTAAGTTTAATATTTATGATGCCATGAAATATCCTGGTGATGATAATCTAGTTTATTCTATTGATGCAATTGATTCTTTAGCACATGAAGTTTTTGAACTTGATGGAAAAAATGGATTAGAAGTTGCCATTATGAAGCCTCTTGAGAAAGATAATGAGGAGATAGCCTTGAGTACTGATTTGCAGGAACCAATTGCAGCGTTAAATGATTTTATGAAGTTACACCAGTCAGGTTCCCATTACAGATTTGAAGCCTCACCCTAGTCACCTCAAGTAAACTTAGTCCACCATAAGAAGAAAAGCTTGTGCAGGTCCTTAAGGAAGCATTGAGTCAAGCCAACGACAATAAAAAAAGGCAGTGTTTGGGAGGTAACCTAAGGGGAGTTTGCTCCTTTTCTTATTTTCGCATTTATATTTTGATTATTTTTGCCTTTTCTTCGCATTTAACTGACATTGTGGACAATGTAAGGATTAAATGTGAGGGAATGTTAGAGTAGTTTTTTATTTGTTTTATTTTCTTTTTGTTATTTTTGAGTCTGTTTAAGTGTCTTCCCGAGTTTTGAGCCTTCGTAGGAAGATGTAAATAATGTCGGCAAACCAAAAAATAAAAAAAATTTGAAAATAAAAAAAAATAGATAGTTTATTTTTCAAAATTCACACCATTTTGAGAAAATTTTAATTGATAAATGATTGAAAATAGCTAATAGAGGTTTGATGTATCTATATTTTTGAGAAGTGAATGTGGAAAATTCATTATTGTTATTTATGTTCACTTCATGCATTTTATCAACTTAAGCTTGTGATTATAAAACTTGTTTCATTAGATTTATGAGCTCTTGAGTTGACATATGTATATGATGTAATTTCCTTTTTACCTCCCTAGTCTTTAGATAATTTTTCTACTCTTTTCAAAGCTAGGTTTCAAGAAGCACTAAGTTAAAGAGATTTAGGCAATTGAAAAAAGAAAGAGAAATTATATGATCTACCTAAGTGCATAAAAAAAATAAGTTTAGGGGTGGTGAAAGTTGAAATGTGAACGGAATAAAAAATAAAGAGTATGGATCAGGCAGGGATTAAAGTTTTTGATGTGTGGATTAGGCACACAATCAAGAATTCGAGTCTTTAGCTAGAATTCGTAATGTGTGGAGGAGGCGCACTGTTATGAGTTCGAGTGTTGCCAAATCTATGTCTCTATATGAAAAAAAGAGAAAAAGAGAAAAATGATAAAAAAAAAAGTGCCTAAAAAACCCTAATGATCCTTGATAAGGTGTTGTAGACTTGAATTAGTAAAGAATTGAGTAGCGATTTTGTCTATTTGACTTGTGGGAAGTGTTTATGAGTTTTTTAGTATGCATGTGTTCATCAAGAAAGTAATTGAGTTCATGAGATTTGTTTTTGAAAGGAAACTTAGTTTAATGACTCACATTTGAGTTGAATATAAATGCATGATTGAAAGATTGACCTCTTTAAGCTTTGATAAGTTATTGGCATGTCAAGTTTCTTGTAGTTTTCTTTTAAAAAGAAAATTTATGTGCACTTGTTGTGTTTTTTCTTGTTTGTGCTTATATTTTTCTAGCCCGAGGACGAGCACGACATCTTGACCCCGCTCCGATATTTTGATCATAAATGGAGAAAATGACCTTGTTTTGGGATGATTCTAGTGGCATTGAAAAGATAAGAGAAAACTCTATAACTTTTATGAAGAGCCCAAAGTCTAATTCTAAGGTTTGGAAAATGAAAAATTGCATGGAAGTTCAAAAGAATAAAAGAAAGCAAGGAAAACAACATCAGAGGCCATGCCTAGGCATGACTAACCACGCCTAGGCGTGGTGCTCTCAGCTGATATACCCATGAGCTCCACACCACCTAGGCATGGCTCAGGCACACCTAGGCATGGGTTAACTGACCCAAACCCTTTTTTTAAAATGTTTTTAACCCTCTTTTGTGTCATTTTGAAGGGGATTCTCTTCACCACCCAATTCTAATGAGAAAGCCTCTTAGTTTAGGGTTCTAGAGAGAGATTCCATTGAAGGCTTGAAGATCTCAAGATCAAGGAGAAAATCATGACCAATGACCCACCATCCTAGTTCTTCCTTCTCTCCCATTTCTTGATTTTTCTTGTTTTCCAATGTGTTTCTATCTAGATCTTGTTTCTTTATTTTTTATGGATTTCTAGATTTGTAAAGGATCCCCCTATGGATCTTGGATAATATGTAAATTGTTGGATGTTCTATGTTAATGTTATGATTTGTTCATTCATATCAATACTTAATGTTTGTAATTGCTTGATCACCAATTGTATGATTTTAGTGTTTTCAAATGAACTAGACATAGGGATTTGAGAACATAGATATGTATGAATGATGCTTGTTCAGTTACACTTGCATGGATTTGGTGTGTTGAATAAATTGTGCTTGGATGATTATTTCATCTTTTGATCTCTAGTACCCTGATGTTCTATTTTGGGAAATTAGATGTCCTTGGCTATCAATACTTGCCTTATTCTTTCATGGAATCAAATGTTGAGGGAGTCAAACTTTTTTAACATCTACAAGCAGCTTCACAGAGCCGAGGGCAAGCCAGATGAGTATATCACTTTGCAAGTAGGAAAGATTGCACTAAGTATAAGCTAGCATTTAAGTTACATAAATTTTCAAGCATAAATGTCTAATAACTCAATCTTTATAGGAAAAGTATGAAAGGCAGATAGTTGAGAGGCAGTCTCAGAATGGTGAAGGTAGCAGTCAAGAGTCTGATAACAGTATCTACTTGGATGTTGTTGGAGGCCCCAACAAGAAAGGGCTTATCTATAGATTGGGTTCACAAGCTGCAAGTGTCATTGCATCTTCCTCCACTCCTTCCTTCATTTCCATTGATGGAGTATCACCAATTGAGATTGCTATAATGCAAGCCAAAATTTAGGCTCTAATTGATGAGTTTCATCAAAAGAATCTTGAGCAAGAAATGATAAAGTAGAAGGTGGACTAGTGGGAGGAGAGGTTTAGGGGTCTTCTACTAGGTGGTCAATTTAAAACACCATCACCTGCACCTTCACATCCTGTATCTAGGAGATGATTAACATGATGATGAGGAGATGGGTGACGGTGCTATGAATTATGATAACCTAGATCTTTGATTAGTTTTACTTTCAGACTTGTATTGACAACTTATATATTTGTAGTGAAAACTTAAATATTTGTAATGACAATTAATTACTACTTTGCACTTTGTTGTTATTTCTATCAATCAAATATGTATTTTGGTACTAAAATTTTAGATGATGTTTTGAAATTGTAATTTCTAATGCTATATGGCTAGTTGTGGTATACATTTGTATTAGAGTTATTTATAAAACTAAAAGTATAGTAAAAAGTAATCCTGGAAAATTAAAGACGGAAGGTGTCCATCTCTAAATTTAGAGACGTAATTAGAGATGGACTATGTTTGTCTCTACTTTATTTTAGGAAAATTATTGTAACAAGATTTGGATTGTTTAAAGACAGACATTTTAACATCAGAGATAGAAAAGTGACGTCTCTAATATAATTATTATTATATTTTTCTAAAAATAAATGACAAATTTCGTAATTATTTAGAGATGAAATTTTATTTAGAGACGAAAAAAATCTATCTCTAATGAAAGACGAAATTAACTTTTACGTCTTTAAATAATCAACAATGTCACTTTTTGCCACGTCTCTAATTACTTAGAGATGGAAAATTAACATTTTAGAGATAGATTTTATCTCTCTCTAAATCTAAAAATTTATCTCTAAATTTGAATTTTCTAGACCACAATTCAAAATCATGATTGTAAGTAATTAGTTGGGCCTTCTACCCCTTGTTTACCCTGCTCCCCCCCCCCCAAATAAAAAACTTCTAGCTACAAGGTACATTAATCCATCTAAATGTATTATAATTCTGCAACTGTAATAAGAAGTACTGAAGTAGAGGAAATACTAATTTTTCTTTTTTTAAGCAAGGGGCCAATAAAAAAAAAAAGACTACGAGGAAATACTAGCCTCTTCATAGAATCATCATTTTCTTTTCTTTTTAACAGTATTACATCAACTTTTTTAAAATTAATTTACAGATATCAACTCTTTGAACCTCTTATAAGTGACACACTTTAGGGCTTGCTTGGATTGTTATCCAAATGAATAATTGAAATGGAATTCTTCTGGAACGATATAGTATTCAAGAAAGGAGTCAAATATTAATTCTAGGAACCAACCAATAATTTAAGAGAACAAAAGGTGTGTATACATAATAATAAATGGATAAATGTTATTTTTACACCCAGAATTTTACCTCCGAATACACTTGATTACCGATGTGTAAAATATTGGTTACTTATGTTTATCATATTGTTAACGTTTATCGTTTATTGAAAAAAGTGCACTATTACTCGGTTATGGACCCAAGTATAAAATTCTTGGTGTTGAAGCAACATTATCTCGATAATAATTTAATATAATAAAATTAAACAATGCATATAGTAAACATAAATTCTGGTTCTAGTTGATAAATTTTAATAATCTCAATAGGCTCATCTATTATTAAAAAACCTATTAACTATCAGGGACATGGAGCAAGACCTCCAATCGAAAAAGATGTGTGCTGTAATGTAGTAGTTAACAATTTTCTTTGATCTCCTCCTTATCCTGCAGGTACTTTTCCTTTTCCTCTATGGTCATGAAGGCTGTGACAGGGAAGGACTTACCAATCCCCATAGGGGTCTTGAAGAGTATCTTCTTTCCCTTAGGACCATCAATGCTCATCTCAGTTATTGGCACCCAAAGAAACACCTGCTTGCTCTTAATGCCACTCATCTTCTTCATTTTGAACTTCTCCACATAGGCAGTGACCTCCACTGCATAGCTCACCAGGGCCTTGGTCCCTTCAAATAAATGCTCACTTGGGGCCTTCTGCTTCATCCACACGAACCCAGTTTCTCGAACCCTGCCACACTCCACAAGATCTTTCAGGGGAAGGACCCCTTTGGGGAAACCAAGCTCTTGTAGAAGCTCTATGGAGTGGCGGTAGCAGTCTTCAGAACCATACACGATCTCTGCCCCTTCACGATCGTTTGCCAGTGTGCTGCTGCTAGCCATCTCAAGAAGTCCTCCACCAAGGGACATGTTGATTAGGGACATACCATCATATAATATATAGCCTCTAAAAATGAAGGTCTAGTAAGGAAGGAAAGTTGCTGCTGCTTGGAAGTTGATCAGATTGGGCTTGTTTGAATGTGGTAGTTTAACCAACTTTGACTACCATTTATTGTTAGTTGGAGGGCTGTGCCTTTCTCACACAGACGTGTATTTATGTATGGATGTGTATGTATGCAACCATCCGTGTCATGGTTGTAGATTTTCTTTATTTGTTCTATAGAAAGAAGCAAATTATAAGCCTAGATGTCAGGTTTTGTTACAAGAGAAGTGATTTTAAGGTAATATTTTTTTAGATTGCATAAAAAAATTACTTTTACATAGTAAATTATTAACAAGTCGCGGTAAGGATCTCACATCTACAAGACAATCAAGATGATATAATCATAATGCTTAAAAAGAAAGCTTCTCAAAATAATCAATTTTTAGTGTAAGATAAAATGTTAGCATCAAGTTTTGATGATGAATGATTTTGTGGGATAATTATTTAGGAGGTTCTCATTATTTATCAGTTATCATGCCTGTGATTTGCAAAGAAAGTTTTCTAATTTGAATAACCTGTAATTTCTTTCCTTACTCATAATTTAATTTCCTTAATTGTTAGAGTTAAGCGTTAATGTTCTTTTATGATAGAATCAATCACTTTTAAGAAGGACAAAGACTTTCAATGGCTAGCACAATTAGAGGAGACTCTCACACTATAGAAAAGAAAGGTTTTGGAGAAGATTATCATCACTCTTACTAAAAGAAAGTGATGAAATGTTGTAATCTTTTGTAACCTCTATTCTTTCTTCATCTTTTGTATATCTAATAGATATATAAAAACCTTATTTAAAAGATTGAAGCAGACGATGTGAGATTCTTAACAATTCACTCTAGAGAGAGTTCAAAAACCTATTGTAACTCATTGATAAGAGCAATCACAACCTTTGAGAATTAAAGTTTTGTTCTTATGAGAAGAAAGAGGTGTGGGTAGTATTCCTTTGATTTAGTTACTCTTCTTCGGGTAGAAGTTGATGGAGGTTTGGTAGTATCCTTGAATGAAAGCAACCATTGTAACTCTGTTTTAGGGCAAAGGTAAAGAAATGTTATAGTCGGAGTCCTTCTAAAAAAAAATTCGACAAGTGAAGAAAATTTTGAGTATTTACTTGAGGACTGGATGAAGGTCGTGTATTATGCCCAAACCAGTATAAAATTCGTTTATACATTTCTATTAATTATTTCCTCTTTACTTTTAAGTTTTTATTTGTGTTTATATTACAATTATTATTTAATTTTGAGATTTTCAATTCAGATCCTCTTAGTTCTTTCAATAAATAATCTATAGATTAATCAATTTTACCTATTGTTTTCAAGCATCTCATAATGTACACAAAACAGCTTTTATCATAAAAAAGGCTCTTACTAGGAAAATTTTATCTTTCTCAAACATGCACTAACTACCGATATAGTTAGGTGGATTTTGTTATAGCGTTCATGTCTTTTGGTAGCAGGGTACGTAGAGGTTGGTATGGATTTTGGACTTCGGAGTGTGAACAAATTCGGATCTTGTTCATATATGCTATCTCTATCAACATGTGGTTGCTGTCTGATTGGACTCATTGGAGGGAGGGATCTAGACTTTTTAATAGTTCAATTTTCCTCATAAAAATTGCCCAATTTTTTTTTTTAAAATTATGTTAGCTTTGTTAAAAGATGATTTTTTCACAAACAAGAGTCCAATTACCCCAATCAAGTTTATACCCAAACATTTACTTGATCAGGCCCTGGCCCTGCAAGGCATATGCGTGCTCAAGTAGTTTGATAGTTGATCTGTGAGCTCCATCAATATAAGGTCCAAAACCAATTTCTCGAGCTTTAAACTGTAGATAACATTGTTAGTAACAAAAAATTCTCTTGGTTTATTTCGTGTCTTTTTTGGTGTAGCAAACGGAAGGAAAATGTTAGTCTTACACTTTTTTTTAAGGATGTATTACTATTTACATTATTTTTAAGGGTTATGATTAAATGAGAAAATATGATAGAAAAAAAATATGCATGATTAATGATATAATAAAAAAATGTAAAATGTGATATGAGCAAAAATAATAATAAGAAAATCAGAGTTGTCAAACGGAAATAGCATAACCATAAACTTGAAAAAAAGGCAGCTTGGTGCATTAGAGCTCCTACAATGCATGGGGTTCAAGAAGGAGTCGGATCGCATTATGTGGGTCTATAGTAGACAAACTTATCTTACAATTTACAAGAGGTTGATTCCACAACTCGAACAGTCACATGGCAACAAGTCTGCATACAAAGAAAATGGGTTGGCCTAGGCTCAACATACCAAAAGAGAAGGTTTATTTCGTGTTCAGCAATGCTATATATCACGAATCAGTTATCGTGAAATATATACGAAAAGCCATATTAACTTCTTTTTCCACTAAAACATTATAAATGAAAATTTAAAATTCAAATGAAAAAGTCATCCAACACTAAAATTAACAGCTTCGTACCTGATTTTACGAAATGCATTTCGTGATACTTACCACTTCTCTTTCGTGTTTATACGCATGGTTGGGAACTCTCAAGTTGACACAAAAACAAAAAGTAAACAAGAAATCACCATGGTGAG
Source organism: Ormosia semicastrata (assembly GCA_029884595.1). Classification (NCBI taxonomy): domain Eukaryota; kingdom Viridiplantae; phylum Streptophyta; class Magnoliopsida; order Fabales; family Fabaceae; genus Ormosia; species Ormosia semicastrata. Next base: position 3,017,360 of record JAQQTO010000045.1, read on the forward strand.
TAAAACTAGGTATTCTTATCTATGAAGCTACAGCTCTATAGTAAATCATATATATGGTGCTGTTGTTAACATCTGCTCAGACATAGAACCATCCCAACGACAAGGTGCACAATTTGAAAAAAAAAATTAAAAAAAATGAGTAATAATACTAGCTACTGAAGACTGCTAAGTGTTAACTAAAGAATTCTTAAGCATTAATGGATTCTACATATGTTCTGTAACACCCTAGTTCTGATACCAACTAATGTAACACCCTATCTCTGATACCAACTAATGTAACACCCTAGTTAGGGCATCACATTTCTGACTCTCGACTCATAATCTGAAAATAAGTTCGCACAAAGTTTGAGTTATAAAATATGAGTTTCAAAATTTTTTTCTTTACTTTACTGAAAATATTAGGTAATATAAAAAAAACATATTTCAACTATTCATTATACAATATTTACACCAATTAATATCATAATTTAAAGAGAAATATAAAATTAATAGACTTATATATATATATTTTTTTTGACAGATAGTAGCAAACCCCGTGTAGGGTCCTATTTAATAGCACGGTACAACACTAACGAGAAACTTTAACATACTTATTCCTTATTTGTCCATCTTGATGCATCAAACATCTGTTTCTTTGTCAACACTACACACCTTCGAGTCCTGAATGTCCACTCCTTATTGTTGTCACCAATCTCAGAGTATTTATCGTCCGTTATGTCTAAGACAACTCGATCCTTCTATTATTTGATTTTAACAATACAAACACAGCAAAATAACATAACAAAGAAGTGAGATCACCTACACTAATACCAATATGGCAGCACAGAGATAACACACAGCCAACAATATCATACAGATAGATCATATCATAATCATGTTATCAGCATTATCATCATTATCATCCAAGTATTCATAACAATCGTTATATCCAATATTCCTCAATTAATATATCATACAGATATAAATGCTCAGATTCAGCAATATTATACAGATAGATCATACCATAATCATGCTATCAGCATTAATCAACTATCATCATTTAATCATTTATCAGTTCAATCATCATCCAAGTACTCAAAACAATTGTCATAGCCAACATTCCTCAATTAATATATCATACAGATATAAATGCTCAGATTTATGCATATGTACAAAGACTCAGTTTATCAAAAATAACTCCATGGAGATTTTCACAATTTCGAGAAGAATGCTCTGGTTAATTGTCAGCCTTAGCCCAAAGACAATCTCCTAGTCGTTGAAAAGAATCGTGTTCTTGTTGGGTATCGTCAATGCGTTGCAACGGACTGCATCATCAAGTGGCACAGGGTACTCGCACCGGTGTCCTTCGGTCGATCCGCTACTGACGCCCAAGATCCATCATAGACCTCACTATCAATTCTCATTCCCTCTTCAACCACAAGGGCCATAATAGCTATTAGCTATATTTTATACAATGCACGAATATATCAGTGCAAGTCCAACCCCAAAGGGCCAAATCTTTTCAATTTCATTTGTTCAATGTAATCATATGCTTCAACGCATATTTTTTTTCAATGCACGTATAATGCACCAAATCCAATCACAGACATATCTTTCTAATGCATGTATAACGCATCAAATGCCAATCATAGGCAAAACATGTCATTTTTCTCACAAAGATCCTTATCTTTGGTTCTACAAATTTTTATACCGTATTTTCAACAGGAAAATCATATTTTCATAGTTATAAAACTCTTTTAGCCATTGTTTTCACAAAATTGCGTAACATTTCCATTATGTTTTCACAATTCCAAAATGTTTTTGTTACATTTTCAAAATTAAAGTTATATTTTCACAATCAATGTAACACTTTTGTTACGTTTTTAAAATGCCGCAGCTCTTCTGTTGCACTTTTAAATCACGTATAAATTTTTCAATGTCTTTCTCAATCGCATAAAAATATACGTTTCTCAACTTGCATATTATTTTTCCACTGTTTCAAAATTGCGTATATTTTTTAATAATATTTTTAATAGTGTAAAATGTTTAAACGCTTTCCAAATCTCATAACAATTTTTCCACCAATTTTCTACCATTTTTCATAATCGCGTAAAAATGTTTTATCGTTTGTTCAATCACGTAGTGATTTTTCAACTATATTTCAAATCACGTAAAATATTTAAACTTACATAAAATATTTAAACGTAATTCAAATCACGTAAAAATATTTTAACATATTTCAAATTGCGTAGAAATATTTTACTATATTTTAAATCATTTTTAAGATACGTAAATCATTTTTCACCACAATTCTATTACTAAAAATATTTCTTAACCTTCAAAAATTTCATTTCATCCTTTCTCAAAATATTATGACTTTGTACTTCATTTTTCACATTTTCTTACTCAAGAAAATCTTTTTCCACGCTTTCTTTACTCAAGAAATTCTTTTTCAAATATAATCCACAAAATTACTTTTCCATTGATATAAATCAATGTTTCAAATCTTAAAATTTTCAAACGTACTTCAAAACTTGAAAATAAGTTATACTTGAGTAAATTCTCAAAATACCATTATATTCTCCATTTTTCCCCAAATCATTTCTAAATTAACCTACTTCAAAATAAATTGAAGTTTGAAAACATTTTCGTTTACAAAACTTAATTTTTCAAGTGAGTAAAATACTCTGATTCTCTTTTTAAATTTCTTGTATTAAATCAATTATATTTTCACTTGAAAAAATTACTTTGTTTCATCAAAATCTAGGCATTACTATTTGAAAAATTATCAAAATATTTTTTCTTTTAAATTGATATGGTTTTACACAAACAAAACTATTAAAGTTTTATTTTCAAAACCAAAGTACCGATTGGTCATATAACAAACTCATTTGTTCAAATTCATTTTCACTTTCTTTGCAAATCCTTTTTCATTCTTAGTCAAAAATCTTTTCCTTAATATATATTTTCTCAAAATCACTTTTTAATGATCTAGTCCTACAAAATCATATTGAGTTGTTTTGATTATTGTTTCTTAACTTTAAATTTCCTAACGTTTTCCAAAACCCAAATAAATTCATCGTGAGTAAATTTAAGTTACAAACATTTTCTTTTATATTTGTAAATCACTTCTAAAAATTGATTCTTTTTAAATTAATTTGAAGTTCAATACTTTCAATTTTTTTTCTTTTATTTATGAAAATTCCACTTCACTTAATTTATAACACTTAATTCCCTTTTCAAAAATCCTTATTTGAAAATTCTTGTATTTCATAGTATCAAAACATTTTTTCTAAATTATCAAAACCTTATAGATGGCCATTGGAACAATGAAATATTTTTCTTCTAACTTAAATAAATTCCATTCTTATTTTTACACAAAATAAATCAATAAAATTTCATTCTAAAATTTGTGTTCATGTTTTCTTAAAAAAAAAATAAACCTTTAGTTCATTTTTCATACTCCTCAAATCAATCCAAATATTCTTCCATAAATATATTAATTTGTAAACACCTATTTTGAGGTGTCTTGGCCGAAATTCTCATTATTCTAGGGATCAAAATTTAATTTACTTGTTCTTGAAAATTTTCAACATTGACCCTCATCAAGGGCATCAAAACCGTAGCTCTTCCTTGGCCATTGGGACCAAGATTAGTTTTCTTTCCATCCACACATCATGGCATACATATATATATTTCATCTTAAATATCACAAACATGCCATATACTCATCATGCATATTATAAGCATACTATCAAAGTCATAAAATCATGCAACGCATATTAAGCATAGACAAAAATAATCAAAGCATAAGAAAATAAATCAAAGCTCATAAACATACAATTAATTATTACATGACCATGGATTGGAATCATCACATGAATTCACCATCCATCAAATATAAGACCATCTCTCACCACCATACTTGGTTGGTGAGATGGATCTCCCTCTTACCTCTTGAAGATCCTCAAAGCTTCTTGATTTTGCTTCTCTTTCCAAGTCCTTCAACACCAAGGGCTTCTCAAATTCAAAACAAAATACATAGAAATTAGTATACTAAGCTTGATTAAGAGGAACCATGGATCAAACATGGTTTAGAATATGAAAAAGAGAAAAGAAATGAAGTTTCCTTACACTTCACCTCAAAAATCCAATAACTTTGATCTTAAAGAAAGTCCATGAAGATGAATGATTTAGAGAAAATCTCCAACATGAAAGTTGCTTAGAATATCATGTAGATTCAAGATCTATGGTTAGATGAAATTAAAAGTGATGGGTGATGCTTTTGGTGGTCATGGCCAAACCATTTGGTGAGAAAATGAAGGAAAATGGTTATTTTGTGTTCTTGGCTTGGTTGAGTGATGAAGATGAATGATTTAGAGAAAGTCTCCAACATGAAAGTGTTTTGAATTGATGAGAGGATTCAAGATATGTAACTAGATAAAATTATGAAAGATTGGAAGTGGTTCCATGGGTGGTGACCGAATGCTCAAGGAAGGAAAGAAAATGGTGTTGTTCTTGACAAATTGGAAGAGAGAGAATAAGTTAAGTGTTATAAAATGTGATACAAATGAAATCAAATGGCTGAATTGAAGTAGGCAGCCGTAGCATTGCATGGAGAGAAAGAAGAAAATAATTTTGCTTTAGGAAAATGACCAATAATTGGTCAAGACATCTAATTAATGTCTTCAAGCTTTTTCTTTGGCCTAAAAAGGCTACTCCAACATGTCTCAACATATCTCTTCTTCTTTCTTGCTTCTCCAACCGTCCCCCCCTTCATCATGCAATCCAAAGGAAGCAAACAAAACAATAATGGTCATATTGACCATAACAAACAATAATGGTCATTAATTTAGTTTGCATGGCTATTATTAGTGGTTCAAGAACCATGTAAAAGTCTCCCCAAGCTGCATGAAAATCGTGTGGCTCCTTGAGTATTTTAGGGAATTAATTATTCTCAATTTACACCTAATTGCATGCTAATTAATTAGGTAATTAGTTAGTTAAATTTCCTAACCAATCTTAACTAACATTCTAACTATATAACTAATTAATTAACATATTATTTCATATATTATAATCTCTAATTAAAATTAGGATATCTAATTAAGAATTAGATTATAACAATTTAATATTTAATTTAGTTTATTTAACTTGTTAATTAGGCCATTAGATTAATCAAATTAGGCTTAATTAGTTACTTAATCAAATCATTATTGACTTCATCTTTTCTTTAGCCTAAAAAGGCTACTAAAAAATTGTCTCCTCCTAGTCCAAGCACTCCAAAACCGTCCCCCTTCCATAATGCATGAAGTTGTCATCTTTTTTTTTTTTTTATACAATTATTTGAAGTATTCTAGCCATTGATTAATTCAATGGTTAGGATTTAGGTAGACTTTTAATTTGAAGACTTAATCTAAGCCAATTTGGATCCTTCTCCTTTAAATTCTAGCCATTAGATGTGTCTCCAAAATAAAGGGTCAAGATTACTCATTCTTACTTTTAATCCAAGGTCATAATTAGTCTTTCTACTTTTTAAGACCAAACCTCCAATTGATTAATTCTTCATCCAATGGTCATAAATGGTCTTTGTCACTTTTTAAGACCAAATCTTCACCCTTGATCAACTCTAAATCCAATGGTTGTAAATGGTCACTTTATATAATTAATTTTACCGTTGATTAAATCTACGGTTGATATTGAAACTGCTAATTAAGTTTATTCTCACACCATTGATTAAATCAATGATGATTATCTTATGTTTCTTTATTAAATTTATTTCTTAACCGTTAATTGAATCAATAGTGGATATCCAAACCACCAATGTTGACTTAAGTAATATAATTTTTATTTTTATCTACTAAAAATTCCACGAAAGAATATATTTACTGTATTTTTATCTTCCGATAAATAAATACAGTACAAAACAAATTTTCTAAAACTGTTTCCGGATTCAAGTTTAGTAAGACCCCCTGTCTCCATCTAAACAGTACAAATTTTTCTATGCGTAGAAAAAATTTTCACTTTGCGGGACCCACCTGGGCCCACGTAAGGTCACTTGGGCCCACCTAGGACCACTTGGGTCCACATACAGTCAAAAAAATTCATAATCATCCACAAAATCACAAAAATTAGAAAACTCACAAATATCAATTCAGATTACGTAAAATAATTAAAACCTAATGGTAAAAATTAAATTACGTAAAGTTTTCCCCGACCCAAAAATTTTTATTTTCCTGACACGGAGTAAATCACTCAAAACGATCAAATACGCTGACGGAATAAACAAAATAAATTTACAGTATCCAAAAATTACTAAACAGTAAAATTTTGTTAGCTGTCAAATTTACTGTTTATAGGATAGGAAATTTTGGGGTGTTACATGTTCCCTATTGTGAACATATTTGACTAAGAAAAGAGATCACAGCCTGCAAAATGACAGCTAGTGTTAGGCAGTTTCTGTTAAGATATGTCAAATATTCTATTGGCTAATATTAGGCAATCAAATATTATGTTAGCTGTAATTTAGGCATTATTACAGCTGTGAGGTAATTTGTGCAGCTGTCATTCCTTTAATAGATAAGGAATTATAGGACCCTTGTATATATATATACTACACTATTCTTTGAATAAAATACATCAGAATTATTCTTTAAACCTTTCTATATGGTATCAGAGCTTAACACCGACATCCTCTACAAATAGGAATCGGTGCTTCTTTATTTCTTTGAATATTTCTGATGGCTCCTTCCGATAAAAATCAATCGGAGAAACATGATTCTGGGACTTCCCCTGCTACCCATATGCACGAAGCACTCACCCCTGAACGACTTGACGGCACCAACTATGTCGAGTGGTCGTTGAACGCGCAGAACAAGATCAGAGGCAGAAAACGTTGGGGTTACATCTCTGGAACAAAGGCTGCACCAAAAAACAAGAAATCTGATGAATGTGAAGCATGGGAAGATGAAAACTGCCTAGTCAAGTCATGGCTTCTGGACTCCATGACGAAAGAAATCAGATCCTTCTTTATTCGCTTAGCTATGGCAAAGGACATCTGGGACACTGTGCAGCAAACATACTCAGTCAACCAGGATGCGTCCAGATCATATCAATTATATCGTGAGGTAATCTCTACTCAGCAAAATGGAGGATCTGTTATTACATACTTTGGTAAATTGCAAAGATTATGGCTGGAGTATGATACTATCACGAATTGTACCATGGAATGCCCTAAAGATGTTGAGAAGTATAACAACATGATTAATTCTCAACGAGTTTATGTCTTTTTGGCTGGCCTGGATTCACATTTGGATGCAGTTCGTGGTCGTATCCTTGCTACCACTCCCCTTCCAAATGTTCAATCAGTTTATGCAACTGTTTGTGCCGAGGCAAACCGCCAAGAGGCTATGCTGGATAGTGAGTCTACTATGGGACTGCCTTTGCTGTTAAGAAGTATTCTAAGAAAGGAATCCGCAAGTGTACCCACTGCAATGGGGATAATCATGTCATGGAGACATGTTTTAAACTCCATGGCTATCCGGATTGGCATCCAAAAGGCAAAACTACTCCCAATACCAAGGTAGAAGCTACTTCCAAGAGCCATATTTCTACTGCTTCCGGATTTGTGACCAAGTCGTATATCTAACTCTGCTCTTAATCTTTTTCGTTGTTACTAGGGGTAGTGATTGGATAATCGATTCAGGTGCTACTGATCATATGGCTTGTGATCCTCATAAATTTACTAATTTTCCCCTGATTGTTTTAAAACTGTTATTATTAATGCCAATGGGGTCTCATCTCCTATTGAAGGTGTAGGTACTGTATCCCTCTCACCCTCCTTATTGATTCCTGATGTTTTATTTGTTCCTACATTGGACTGTAATCTTCTCTCTGTCAGCAAATTAACCAAATCACATTCTTGTGTTGCCTCATTTTATCCAACCCATTGTCTTTTTCAGAACATCCATTCCAAGGAGAAGATTGGCAGTGGTAGAGAGAGTGAAGGATTGTATTATCTGGAAAATGTCTCACAACAAACCCATAAAGGAGCATTGGCTTGTCTTGCGAATGAACACATACAAGATAAAAACAAAAAGGAAATCTGGCTATGGCATAGACGATTGGGACATCCCTCTTTTGGTTATCTAAAAAAATTATTTCCATCGCTATTTCATAAATGCAATATTTCTGATTTTCTTTGTGAAACTTGTGTAATGGCAAAAAGCCATCGTACTGTGTTTCCTTTAAGCAATAAAAAAACTGATTTTCCTTTTTCATTAATTCACACAGATGTTTGGGGCCCTGCCCCACAATCTACGCATAATGGAAAAAAATGGTTTATCAGTTTTGTTGATGATTGTACTCGGGTAACCTGGGTGTATTTGCTTAAACATAAAAGTGATGTGTGTGATGTGTTTCGTTCCTTTCATCAGATGATAGTTACACAATTTAGCACATATATTAAGGTCATTAGATCAGACAATGGAGGGGAATATTTTAAGACTGAATTAATAGAGTTCATGAACTCTAATGGCATCTTGCATCAAACTACATGTCCTTATTCACCACAACAAAATGGAGTGGCTGAGAGGAAAAATAGACATATATTAGAGGTGACAAGATCACTTTTGATAGATGGTAATGTCCCATCTCATTTATGAGGTGAGGCTGTGAGCTCTGCAGTTTATTTGATTAATCGAACCCCTTCTAGTGTGCTTAACTTTAGAAGGCCTCTAGATGTGTTGTCTGATCATTGTATCCTTTCTTCCATGGTTTATTTACCACCTCATGTTTTTGGATGTGTTATATATGTTCACTTACACCCACATCAACGTACAAAGCTTGAAGAACGAGCTATCAAATGTGTTTTTGTTGGGTATGGATCAACTAAAAAAGGTTATTGTGCTTACCATCCACCATCAAAGAAATTTTATATCTCTATGGATGTGACATTTAATGAGCATAAATTTTTTTATGTTGATTCTACACTTCAGGGAGGAAATGAAAGTGAAGTGCATAATCATGATGTTAGTATGTTTGATATCTTAAATATAAAATTATATTGTGAAGATAAATTATCGTGTGAGGATCATTCTGCAGGAAGTGAGCCAATCCTAAATATGGACACTTCTTTTTTGGATAATACAGTGTCTTCTGATCATAACCAATTAGCTCAATCTTCTCCACAGGTTCGGCTTGACTCTTCAGAGGTACCTTCTGATCCTATCTCTGATAATACTAATGTAGATGAAACTGATCATGAAATTGTTTCTCTTGATCCTACCCTTGATAATACTAATTTAGATGAAACCGATCATGAAATTGATCCTTGTCTGCGTGAGACCACCAGCACACCAAACACTGAGTCTACTACTGTCCAATATAATCTTCCACCCCGTTCTAACCGTGGTCAACCTCCAGCTAAATATGAACCAGACCTCCAAGCCAAAGTTAAATATCCCATTAGTAAATATGTGTCATCTCACAAGTTATCCCAGTCATATGCATCATTTGTATCTCAATTATCTTCAATTTCTATTCCTAGTAATATACAGGAAGCTTTGGCAGATCCTAGATGGACCGAAGGAATGGTTGATGAGATGGCAGCTTTAGAAAAAAATAACACTTGGGATCTTGTGTCCTTACCAAGAGGGAAGAAAACTATGGGCTGCAAATGGGTATTTACAATTAAACACAAAGCTGATGGAACTATTGAGAGGTATAAAGTACGACTTGTGGCTAAAGGTTACACTCAGTCTTATGGTGTAGATTACCAAGAGACGTTCGCACCGGTAGCCAAGCTCAACACTGTGAGAATACTTCTGTCGCTAGCAGCAAACCAAGATTGGCCTCTTCTACAATTTGATGTGAAAAATGCTTTCCTACATGGAGAAATTTTAAAAGAAATTTATATGGATTCCCCACCAAGCATGACAGATTCAAATGGAATGAAGGTTTGCAAATTAAAGAAGGTTCTATATGGATTAAAGCAATCCCGAAGAGCATGGTTTGGAAGGTTTACCAAGTCTATGAAGGCTTTTGGCTATAGAGCAAGTAACTCTGATCACACCTTATTTTTGAAGAGAGGAAAAGAAAAAATTACAGCTTTGATTATATATGTAGATGACATGATTGTTACAGGAAATGACCAATATGAGATTTCTAGTTTGCAACAATACCTTGCATCTGAATTTGAGATGAAACAACTTGGAAACCTCAAATATTTTTTGGGTATTGAAGTAGCTAGATCAAAACATGGTATTTTTCTATGCCAAAGAAAATATACTCTTGACTTACTATTAAATCATTGGGAGTAAACCCAGTTGATACACCAATTGAACAAAATCATAAACTCTTTCAATGCTCAAATTCAGCAAGCATAGACAGAGGGAGATACCAAAGGCTGGTAGGAAAACTAATTTATTTGTCCCATACACGTCCAGATATTACCTATGCAGTGAATGTTGTTAGTCAATTTATGCATGACCCACGAAAGCTTCATATGGATGCTGTTGAGAGGATTTTGAGATATTTGAAGTCCACTCCTGGAAAAGGAATTTTGTTCTCAAATCATGGAAACTTAAAGGTAGAAGGGTACACTGATGCAGATTGGGTAGGTTCAAAAGATGATAGAAGATCTACCTCTGGATACTTTACTTTTGTAGGAGGGAATCTTGTAACTTGGAGGAGTAAAAAACAGCCCTTAGTAGCAAGATCTAGTCTTTGAAGCAGAATTCAGAGGCATGGCACTCGGTGTATGTGAACTTTTGTGGGTTAAAAATGTGCTATCAGATTTGGGTTTTAAACCAAATGAAACTATGAGTTTGTACTGTGACAATACGTCGGCTATAGCAATTGCTCACAATCCTGTCCAACATGATAGAACAAAGCATGTGGAGATTGATAGACATTTCATCAAAGAGAAGCTTGAAGCTGGAATAATTTCCTTTCCCTTTGTAAGATCTGAATTGCAGTTGGCTGATGTTCTCACCAAAGGAGTGTCAAGCAGAGTGTTTAATGAGTCTCTATTCAAGTTCGGAATGTGTGATATCCATGCACCAACTTGAGTGGGGGTGTTAAGATATGTCAAATATTCTATTGGCTAATATTAGGCAATCAAATATTATGTTAGCTGTAATTTAGGCATTATTTAATATGTGAGGTAATTATGCAAATTGTCATTCCTTTAATAGATGAGGAATTATAGAACCCTTGTATATATATATACTACACTGTTCTTTGAATAAAATACATCAGAATTATTCTTTAAACCTTTCTATAGTTTCATCATCTGAAGGGGAAAAGAACCTGCTTAAGGGCAGACAATAATACCCCCTGTCATAGGTTCAAACCCTGCTTTTAGAATCCCATTTCATAATAGATCAAAAAGAAAATTTCTTAACCTTAAAGATACCTAGAGCAATATTATAGTCCAAAGTAATTAATTACAATATTGTTGTCAAACAAAGTAAATTAGAAAATGTTTCAACCATATAACTGAATGATATGTGAAAGGAAAAATAAACATGGTTCTAGCACGTTTTTGAAAGAAAATTTAATTTAAAATCACAATAAAACTAGAAAGATGGTCTCCAGGCGTTTATATTCACTTGTACATGTCTTCTGTAGGAACTCAAGAAAAACAAAAATAAAGTTACAATGAGCAACCAAAACTAGAAACTTAACTATGTTTGGGCCTTATGCCACTTGCATCACTAATTTTCTAGAACGCTTAGTCAAATTACAAATATAATTATGTAAACGATACTTTGACTATATGCCTTGATGATATTTACTGACACTTTATAGATTTTACAATACAGTATCATGATGGCAATTTGCGCCATCAAGAGTATTAACTGCAGAATCTGTGAAATACTCTGATAATGAATCTTTAAAACATTTCTAGAGTCAAAAGCATTTGAACAAGATGCAAGTAAGATGAGCATTGTAATTAGAGCAGTTTACTTAGGTGATGGAGTACAAGTCTGGACTTTTCAATTTTGTTGCGGATGCTTTAGGTAGAAGAGCTTCTTTCTTGTTATTCTAAATGGTGAAGTAGTTGGGTTTGAATGTTTCAAAGAACTATACGTGACATATGATGATTTAAGAGAAGTGCGGGAGATATACTTAATGAAACAAGCCATTGGTGACTTGTATGTATTAGAATGACTCTTACACAAGAGGAATACGCGGTGCACTCCGACAGTATATATTTCTTAAAAGAGAATATCATTACTGGTTCAACGGAGAAGGACTCTGTGGAGTAGTACTATTGAGTACAATCTATAATGTACGGATATTTCAAAATCGGAGACTATCCATATCATACTCGTCTCTGATATCGATATTTACGTAATACTTTTACATTCGTATATTTAGTATATCTCAATTTTTTTTAGATACCCACCACTCTCAAAATATTGCTACTAAAAAAATCAAAGCTATTGATATAAGTTCTTTTCTCACTAATTAAATCACTTAAAATATATTTTTACTCTTACAATCTTATTCTCCTCAAAATCATCGCACAAAATAACATATTTTATTTATCACCAAATGAGTTAGAGAACACATAAGATTAGAGTGAAAGTGATCATAAGTAGATAATTTAATTTTTATCAATTTTACATATATAAATATATATTTTATTTAATATATATTATTGTATCCGGATCTTGATTTTTTAAAAATTCGTCATATTTATATATCGTATCCTATCGTATCAGATATGTATACCCATTCTGTGCGACATAGGTACAATTAAAGAAGGGCATGGGGAAACCTTTTTAGAAAATTCCGTATTTATAAAGTTGCTAAGAAACAAAATCAAACCCCACGATTATACACGTCACTGCCTACTCCAGATAAAAGACATTTATTTGTCCATACATTTTGTCCTGAGCTTACCAAGAACATAACAAGGAGTAGATTCTAGTGGATCAGTTTTAAAAAATAAGTCATTTTATCGCATGCCAAATGAAAGAGTTCTGATGCTATGCATTATATAAGATATTCTTCCAAGAGATACATAGCAAGAATTCATGGGTTTTTAAAATCCATTACATCATATAGGCCAAAACTCAATTTCTATCAATTTTTTTTTCCTTTCTATTTAAGCGATTTGACAGAAATTTTAATTTTAATTAGTAGCTCAACCAATACACATACATATGGAATCTTATGTGTAGCATTTGTGGTGAGAACCCAAGGCAATGAGACTTTGCTCTAACAAAATCCATAGCTCAACTAGTAAATTGCCTTTCTTCATAATTTACAGAAAGGTTCCAAACACATGCATTGATTTGTCTTGCACCAGGCCACATAATGCAACAAGTTCAATCAAGAGAAATTCTTAGATGCTTACGGAGCAAAACATTTTTCTTGATATGTAACCATTGAATATGTGTACCACTTTAGTTATGTGGATTAAATTTAGAAGAAGTGAAAAAGAGACTTAAAGCATCTAATGTAAAGTAAGATAGTAACTGATAGAAAACTGCCTACAGAGGAGGCGCAAGGTGTTTCACGTTGGGGTTACGGTTGTTTTTCTGGTGAAAACAAGGGCTTCTAGAAGAAGAAGTGACAATGTATAGTTTATCTTTCGAATGAATAAGGAATTTCAAAAACCTTTAATTATGTTGATCTTTATGAATACTAACCTTCTGATAGTTCAATACTTTCATAAATTAACTTGAGGTTAAATTATTCGCAGTTGGACGGACTGATATCAATGATGAGTTTAAAGCAGTGATGTTTATGGAAATTAGAGAATGTTGATCAAGGGGCCGAGAACAAGTCCTTACTTAGTAGTTTTCATTTATTTTTTTTCATATATTTCATATATTGAAGGTGCAATCACTTGAATTTGAGAGATAAATTGGTGACCTAATCCACTTCTATATAATAAAATTGAGTACTCTTTTTTGAGAGTAAGATAATGTTTTCGAGTACTCTCTTTACTCTGTTAACCATGTTTTAAGTAAGATAATATCTTTGAGTATTTTCTTCCTACAATCACCACATTTTCCTTCTCTGTTGGCTATCAACACAATTCTTTCTTCCTTTGTTACCTTCCTTTTTAAGTAAACTCCTGATTTGGTCCGTGAGAAAAATGCCCCCAAAATTAGTCCCTAAGCAAAAAAAAACTCTCATAATAATCCCTGAGAATGATAATCTTTGGACACATTAGTCCCCCTTTCAAGTTCTTTCCAACTCCATGCTTTAAGCCACAAGCTGCAAGCAAAAAATGAAGTGTTCTATAAATGTTAAAACTGCCTTTTTTTTTATTGTTTAGGGTATGGTATCACCTTGTAGTTAGGAAGGCTATAGACAATCTCATTTTGTATATGACATTTTGTAAATGGGAAAATTTAGGGGCTGACAATCTTTTGGTATAGTGCACAGAGATTCATATTGTACATAGGCCATTTTTTGGATTGCTTTGTCTTGGTACACATTTTTTGTGACTATGGTCATAGCAATAGGTCTAAAGAAAGAGTATGCTTTTGCAATGAAATATATAATGACACAATTTGAAAAATCAATTGAAGTCCACATGTTTTGCTTACATTATGCTGTTGAATTTCTTTAAATTTGTGTGTTAATGTGTTGTTTTGATAGAAATCAATTTAAATTCTTGTTACAAAGATAAAAAAACAAATCACCAATCATACATCTCATTCCAATTATACCAATTGCTCATTTCATTTCGTAATCTAATGGTACATGTCATTCCCATTACAAAAAACAACATGGTGGCTACAAATAGCAAGGTCCATTACAAACCAAGACCAACACAAGTTCAAATATATACCAATTACTAACTCCTAATCTAAGCCCACATTACTTGCATCCATCTGACCCTATATTTCCAAATATATACAGCTACAATGATAACAGTCACCATCACAACCCCTAACACCCTAGCACATATTTTCAAATACTTAATATCATTGACCACTCTAACAAACTCATTACTCATCATCACTGGCAAGTCATTCTTCTTCGTTTCCAACTCATTCACCTTCATTTCCATGCCATTAAGTATGTCTTCTTCCATCTCAGAAAGCACGAAATCATTCTCAGTAGCAGCGTCCAACCACAAGAAATAAGCACAATAGGGCTTTTTCTCTTGCAATGAGATGAAATTATTCACTATATAAATGGATCTACAAATTTGAAGTTAAATTTGTTTCAATCAATATCTCAGTATTACAATCATAACCTTTGAATATAAGCACCCAAAGAATGGTTTGTTTGGGTTCTTAGCACTTATTAAGGTGTACACTATGACATTCATTCCATATTTACACCTCGTAGCACCACCCCTGCTATGGAGCCCAATTCCTATGCTTGCATCACTCTCACTCCAGCTAACCTCAACCATTGATTGTCTCTATCCGCACCGAGTCAACGCATATGAGCTCCCCACTCCACCACCACTCATCATTTTGCAAATCAAATTTGATCTTCGATGTTTTTTTTGTTAGCTCAAATAGTGAAGAGGGTATGAGGAAGAAGATGGAGTTTGAGATTTGGAGATTTTTTTTAACCCTAAACCCAACATGGCATCGTTTAGGCTGGGGATTAATAATTCAATCCTAGATGAAAAATAAATTCCAACTTGGAAATTATGAGTACCAAGTCACATGTTGAACGTGACACGTGTTCACATCCGTTAAGTCTAATATTATTATATATTTTTTCATATTGTTATATATTCATATAATATATATTTTTTATAGACAGCAAGGCTAGCGCCCAAAACTAAACTACAACAAAACGATTGAAAACAATATTACTAGCATCAGCAAAAACAGCACAAGAAATAAAACTAGGCATAGAGCTAAAAAGTTGTTACCCTCGAGTAACAGCATGACCATGCTTGGCTAATAGGAGAAATTACTACCTGCACCTAGAGTACTACAGTTGGGTGCATCAGATCAGTCAAGATTTAGTATTTTTATTGATCTTTATAAAATTAATTATATAATATAAAAATTCATAAAAATACTAAATTTTGATTGACCTGATATATCTAATTGAGTGTTCTAAATTTAAGTAAGAATTTATAGGCTAGTAGATCAGCACAAGCATTTCTCTCTTGGTAAGTGTGCATGAGTTTAATCTCCCAATCCTGGTTTATTAGCGAAGCTATCAAGCTCAGAGGAACAACACAAGGATGCCACGGCGGCCATCTAGATTTAACTAGGTGGAGAGCACATATAGAATCAGCCTCCACCTCAACCTTCTTGAGGCCCATATCATAAGCAAGTCTAAGACCAAAAAATATGCCCCAAACCTCGGCAAGTGTGATCGAGCATCTTCCTAAGTTGGAAACAAAAGCTGAGATGAAACCTCCATCATGGTTTCTAAGAATGCCACCGCAGGATGCAGAATTCTGCTGCATAAAAACTGATCCATCCACATTCACCTTGATCCAGCCTTGTGGAGGAGATTGCCACTTAACATGGATGGAATTCATGATAGGAACCTGAGCCAAGACTTCTACTTGAGAAGCAAAAGCCTGACTATAATCAATTGCTAACAAAAAACATCTCTGGGGAAGTATGTGAATAGCCTCATTTATACCTTCAAATATAAAGCTTATTTTGGTGTTATGTGTGTATTAACTTAATTAAATGAGATTAAAAGTAACACATAACAACATATTAAATGAATAATAAATACGTGACAACAGATTAGATGAGTTAGAGGAAGTCCCTTCAACCAGAGTTGGAGCTTGTCTGGAAAACAATCCCGAAGCACATGAAGAACGGATTCCTCCCCTGCATCCACAAACACTGCAATTGTTGTCCTGGGTCAAGTGTCTCAAGACTCTCAACTTATTTGTAAGCAGAGCCCCATTGGCAGCTAACCAACCAAAGGAGCGAAGACGCTGGGAAGCTTGGATATGCCAAATTGCCATAAACAACTTACCCTTCCTCTCAAAGTTAGTATCTGCTATAACTCCGTAAGCAGATTTAGTAGAAAAATTCCCATCCTTAGAGGGAAGCCAAGTCACACTATCACAAATGTTCCCAGAAATTAACAAATTTATATTGTCAATTATATCAAAGAATTCAGGAGAGAGAACTTCACCAATTTTGTTCCAATTCCAATGACCCGTGTCAGTGCATAAATCAACATGCGTGGTTTCCATATTAAGCTCATTTAGAGGCCTACTAGCAAAATCACTCGGGGATGTAATACCAGGAAGCCACTAATTAGTCCAGAATTTGGTAGGAAGACCATTTCCCACCTTCCAAACCAAATTATTACGAAACATAACCCATTTCTTTGTGATACCCATTCAAGCTCTAGAACAATTATTTTTCCTAGCCACATAAGGAATCAAATCATCACCGCACCCATATTTGTAATGAAGGACCCTGACCCATAACGCATCCCTGCGATGAATAAGAGTATGTTTGATTTGTAGTTGGAGCATTTTAAAAGTATGTTTGGAGCATTGAAAGATGTGTCTATACATGGGTGTATCATACACGACAGACTGACCATTTTTTTTTTTAAAATTTTTTTTTTTTGAAAATGTGACCTGTTGTTCATGACGAAAACTTATTTGCTTATGAAAAATAATGTTTGGAAAAATTTGTTCATGCAAAAAAAGTTGAAGAATATTGTTTATATATTTTAAAATTACACAAAGAATAATTTTAAAATTATATTTCGGTCTTTTATTTTTTTAAATAAGTATACTAAAATTTTTTTCATTGAAAAAATTTATAAATTTTTTGATATTTATCAATCTATACAATTTAAAAAAATTAGAAGTGATCAAGTCTTTAAAATCATAAGCGTATTTTTTGAAAAATTTTATAAATTTTAACGATAATATTTATTATACAATTTAAAAAAAAAGTGACAGTGGTAGTTGAAGATGCAATCGTAATGACAATGATGGTGATACTTATATAAAAAATATAATACTAAAAATCGAAAAAAGGAAACCTACTAAGCGGGTTTCTGGAATTAATCAAGCCATTGATTTATTTTATGAATAAATCAATGGCTTATTATAAGGTGTATGATACACCCTCCTTTGGAGGGTGTATATTAGAAACGGCCTTGAAAGATGTGTTAACATGTTTGACAAAATTTATTTTTGAAAAAATTCTGTTAACTTCAATGAAAAATAGTCTTAAACTTCAGTTGAAGTGAAAGCAAAATTTTTTTACTTTTCTATTGGATAAAAGTTCATTGGAAAGCATTTTTCCTTTCAATCTTACTTCAAAAGTAATTTTAATTTTTCATCCAAATAACATTTATTTTGTCAAACTCATTTTTAAGATAAAAGTTTCTAAACACAAATTATGTTACTGCAAATTCACTTTTAACTAAACTTAAACTTGTAAAAATAAGTTGACTTAAACTTAAGTTTGTCGACTCTAATTCAAATACATACAAGTCTCCAAGATAACTTCATCATATAGACCTCATTTCTTCAGAAAAATGAACACAAGTTTTCTCCACATTCACCTTTTGCCCCCAAACTCTTGCAGAACAAATCTAGAATTCCTTTTATCACAGTAACCTGCTCCATTGATGCCTTGGCAAATAAGATAAGATCACTGAGATAGTTTAGGACCTCAACGAGAAAGTGTAACAGGCTCCTAGAGATTGTTATCAACAGCCAAAGAAATCATTTCAGCCAACCTCTCGATACATAACACAAAGATATAAGGGGATATAGGATCACCTTAACGAATCCCACGAGAGGGCCGAAAAGAGGATGTTCTATCACCATTCCAGTTAATTTGCATCGAAGTAGAAGAAATACAATTCCAAATAACATCAATCATAGAATCAGGGAAGCCAATATCACGAAGAGTATCAAGCATAAAATCCCATTTTAGCCTATCATAGGCCTTTTCAAAATCTACTTTTATAGCCATAATACATGTTTCTCCTTTCTTATTTTGCATAGAATGAATTACTTCCTGGGCTATGATAATATTGTCAAAACTCTGTCTACCGGGCAAAAAACTACACTGAGTAAGACTAACTAACTTGCTATGATAAGCTTTAATCTAGAAGCAATGATTTTAGAAACAACCTTATAATTAACGTTACATAGACTGATGGGGTGAAACTGCTTAATTGTTTCTGGGTGATCAACCTTTAGGATCAAAGTAATAAGAATCTCATTTGCTTTTCTAATATTAACTGGATTCTGGAAAATTCCCTTGACCCAGTCAAATAAATTCTGCTGAATAGTGGTCCATTGAGAGTAGTAGAAAATAACATGCAATCCATCAGGCCCAGGAGCTTTAGGGCCCCCCATGGGAAAAAAATAGCTTGCTTTTCCTCCTCCATTGAGATCTCCCTTTAACACAGAATAACCTCCTCTTCAGATTGTTAAGAAATATTAGGTTATCTTGTTTTATTGTCTATTAAGGGTAAAATAGTATTTTTTTTTTTCTGTTTAGCCTATATATAGTTTTTTTGTATTTAGGTTAAATTAACTTTTACATTTCAACAATCAATGAAACTCTTGTTTCTTCTTCACAAATGTTCTTGTATTTTTCTTTGAATTATTTATCATGGTATCAGAGAAAGCCATGGGATGAGGCTTAATTTCAAACACAGCTTTCGCGGAGCCCCGAGAAATTTTTTTTCAAGACAACATTTCAGTTTGTGACGTGACCGTACAATTTCGAGAGGGTATTTGCTCAATTTCTGCAATCTGGATTTTCATTTTCTTTTGCCTTTCTTTGTTTTTTGATTATGGCTATTGAAAGAGACGATTCGTTTCAGTCTGTGGGTGTGAGGTTGGATGGAAAAAATTATTCGTATTGGAGTTATGTGATGAGAAACTTTATTAAGGGTAAAAAGTTGTGGGGATATGTTAGTGGAACTTTTGTGAAACCTAAGAATACTACTGAGGGGTATGTTGCTTTGATAAATACCTGGGAAGCAAACAATGCAAAAATTATTACTTAGATGTTGAGCATTCCATAGGTACACAGTTGGCGAAGTATGAGACTGCAAAGGAGGTTTGGGATCATTTGCAAAGGTTATTTACTCAATCAAATTTTGCAAAGCAGTATCAATTAGAGAATGACATACGAGCTCTTCAGTAGAAGAATATGAGTATTCATAAATTTTATTCTGCTATAACAGATCTTTGAGATCAATTGGCTCTTACAGAATCGACATAATTAAAGGCATGTGGTGCCTATATTGCTCGTAGAGAATAGCAACGGTTGGTACAATTTTTAATGGCACTTCGCAGTGATTTTAAAGGACTTAGAGGTTCAATTTTGCATCGTTCTCCTCTTTCTTCTGTTGACTCAGTTGTCAGTGAGTTATTGGCTAAAGAAATACGTCTTAAGTCTTATTCTAAAAAGGGAATTCTTTCCACTTCTAATCCCTTTGTATTAGCAGTATCCTCTAAGTCACCCTCTAATAATCAGAATAAGCCTTACAAGAAGGTTGCCATTGACGAGTGCAGTTTCTATAAACAGAAAGGTCATTGGAAGACTCAGTGTCCTAAGTTAAGATAGCAGAACCAATCACAACAGCAGCCTCAAGCTTGGAAGCTTGGCAACCAGTCACAATCTAATGCTTATAAACCACCTCAGGATTACAGACCACCACAGTCTAATACTGCAGCAGTTGCTTCATCAGGTCCTTTCACCAATCCTAGTACTCTGGCTGAGCAATTTCACCGATCCTAGTACAAAGAAAGACACAAATAACCAAGAAAGAACATTTGTTAAGAAGAAACAAATGTTTCATTGATTGTTGAAATGCAAAAGTTAATTTAACCAAAATACAAAGAAACTATATATAGGCTAAACAGGAAAGGAACATTTCTTAACATCAATATAACAAAATAACCCAATATTTCTTAACATCTCCCCTCAAACTCACGATGCGGCAGCTACAAGCATCAAGAGTTTGTCAATCAAAAAATGGAAACAAGAGATAGAATGGGACTTGGTAAATAAATCTGCAATCTACAAAGAAGAAGAAGAAACAAAGGGCAATGTAATGGTGCCATGCTTGAGATGATGACGAGTAAGGTGACAATCGATCTCAATGTACTTAGTTTGTTCATGAAAAACAGAGTTGTGAGCAATCTGAATAAAACTCTGGTTGTCACAATACATAGGAGTGGGATGAGAAAGAGAAACTCCCATATCTGCAAGTAACCAATGTAACTAAACAATCTCTTTGGTAGTAGATGCCATAACACAATATTCTACTTCGGTTGAAGATTGAGAAACAATAGATTGTTTATTGCTCTTCCAAGAAATAAGAGAATCGCCTAAAAATATACAGAAACCAGTAACAGACTTGCGATCTGTGGGATCATTGCCATGATCAGCATCAGAGTATGCACACAGCTCTAAGGAAAAGGTTGATGAAAATAAAAGACTATGAAAGACTGTACCTCGAAGATATCACAAAATACGAAGAACAGCTACCTAATGAACTGTAATAGGAGAAGTAACAAACTGACTAACAACATGAACAACATATGCAATATTTGGACGAGTAATAGTAAGGTATACCAAGCTCCCAACAATAGTACGATATAAAGTAAGATCTGACAAAAGTAAACCATCAGAAGAAGAAAACTTTGCATTAACCTCAATGGGAGTGTCTACGATCATATTATTAGTAAGTCTACCTCGCTCAAGAATATATGCAACATATTTTGATTGAGAAATAAGATAACCTCTGAGTGAGTAAGCTACCTCAATACCCAAGAAATATCGTAGAGAACCCAAATCCTTCATTTCAAACTGTCTAACTAACTCTGTCTTCAAAATTGAAATACCATCAATATCGTCACCAGTAATAATTATGTCATCAACTTATAAAGACAAATTGATACGACCTGCATCAGTGCACTCAACAAAAAGAGCAGAATCATGACTACTTAAAGCAAATCCAAGGGAAGAGATCACAATAGAAAATTTCTCATACCAAACATGAGGTGATTGTTTGAGACCATATAACGCTTTCTTGAACTTGCAGATATACCCAGAATCATGTAAAATACCAGGAGGGGGGGCCATATAAATTTCTTCTTGAAGATCCCCATTCCAGAAAGCATTTTTAACATCAAGTTGAAAGATATGCCACTGATGAACCGAAGCTACTGTAATAAGTACGAATAGTAGTCATTTTTGTAACATGAGCAAATGTCTCCTCATAATCTATACCATACTGTTGGGAGTACCCTTTTGCAACTAGCCTAGCTATGTATCGCTCAATAGATCCATCAGAATTAGTCTTGATTTTATACACCCAACGACAACCAACAGCAGTCTTACCAAGAGGTAAAGGAACCAAGTCCCAAGTACTTTTCTTTTGCAAAGCAAAAAGTTGCTCATCCATAGCTTGCTGTCAAAGAGGATCAAGAATAGCCTCTTTATAGGAAGAAGGCTCAAAGAGACAATGAATAGAAGCTAAAAAGGAAGAAAAAGATGAAGAATAACAAGAATAAGTAGAATCTGGTAACTTTGTGGACTTACGAATGCATATGGATTGACGTAGATGTGGATCCACAATCTCAGACAAAGCTTGAGGGACCATAGGAGAAGAGGAAGCTTCAGATGTGCCGGAGAGTAAAGTTTCAGTACCTGCAGAAGTAGTATTTGAAGTACTAGGAACCTGAGATGACAAACTATCATAATCCTAAAAAAAAGGATCTATACGAATAAGGTCAAATCTAGTCAAGTTATGAATAGTGGATGGAATAGAAAAGAAAGGTATATGCTCAAGAAAAACAACATACTGAGACATATAAAGTTTCTGAGTTATTGGATCAAAACAATGATACCTCTTTTTACCTTTACCATAACCAAGAAAGACACAAATAGCAGATTGAGAAGAAGAAACAAGGGTTAAATAAACTTTTGCATTTCAACAATCAATGAAATCCTTGTTTCTTCTTCACAAATGTTCTTGTATTTTTCTTTGAATTCTTTATCACAGATAAAGAAGGGAAGCCCCCATGAAGAATAAAAGGCTCCCACCCCATTATCATCCGAGAAAAGAAGAATGAAGAAACTTTCCACCATATCCTTCGATACCTCCTAGTCATGCTCCCAGTTTCCATTCTCATGACTCAAAGTAGTAATTTTATTTCTTCTAGCCATAGCCTTGGTAAGACCATGGAAATACCTTGTATTTTTATCCCCAAATGGATCCATTTGCACCTAGACCATTGCTTCCACAACATCTCTTCATGGATAAGCACTCTTCATATTCAGTCCACAGGTCACATTGAAGGTTCTCTAGAAACAGGTTACCATGCATAGATAAATTTCTAGAAATCCCCTCGAATCTATTCATAGGCCTGTTTTTCCTTCTAGCTATATCCTCATACACTTCACGGTTCCACACCTTAACCTTTTTCGTAAAAGTAGAAGTTTTCATCAGAAAATCATAAAACCCACTCCAACTACTTCTGACCACCTCCTGAAAACCACTATGCATAAGCCACGAAGCAAGAAATTTGAAATGTTTCTGACCTCTAGCATAAGAAATATGACCTTCAAAATCAATAAGAATAGGAATATAGTCTGACTTGAGCTTAGGAAAATGATGAACAAGGGCCTCCTCAAACCTGTTACTCCACCCCATATTAATTAGCCACCACATGGTCTAGTATTCTTCTAATATTTCCATGCTGCCATGTAAAGCTTTGGCCATGAAACCCCACATCAAATAACCCAGCATCCAACAAGCAGTTTCTAAATTTATCCTTATCATTACCCGAGGGAAATTCACCAAAACAATCCGCAGTGCTACAAACTACGTTGAAATCTCCCCCTACGCACCAAGCACCACTGACCTCATTAGCTATATTGGACAGCTTATCCTAGATTTCTTGTCTCTAACTCTGCTGATCGTAGATAGAAGTAAAGAACTAAGGATCATCATTCAGTTTCGCTACTTTCATGTGAACCAGTTGTTTATGAGAAGCCAGGACCTACACATTCCAAAAATGACTATGCCACAGAACCCAAATACCACCCGCCTGGCCTACCGCATCCTCCACATGAGAACCATCAAAGCCCATTCTTCTAATCAAATTGTTTAACTTTAACTCCACTCAAATGAGTTTTAACCAGAACTAATACATGATTCTGATCTTATAATGTCTGTCGTACACGTGTCGCATACATACCCGTATCCGTACCAGATACTCAAATATTTGATAAATTTTAATTTAATTTTTTAACAAAAATTATATTTTCATACTATACTCATGTCGTATCTGTAGGGTACCAAAGTTATGGAAATAATAACACACAACTAAAATAGAGTTGAGAAAATTAGAACTGACACATAATATTTAACGTGAAAAATTCCCTTTGATGATGAGGGAAAAACCACGGGCAAGACTAGAAGATTTTCACTATGTGGAAGAAAATTACAAGACCTCTCTCTAGATACAAGGAGAGAACAATAAGAGGAAGAAGAGAAGAATTTTGGGATGGATGAAACTGAATGGAGGAGGTCTTTATTTATAGGAGAACCTCCTCCCTGTTCCACCGAAAACATCAAAAGAAAAAATTGCCTTCAATGTTGAAAAAACATGCCATCCACCGAAAGCATCATTGAAATTTTGCCATCTCATCTTTTTGACTTTTGTTTCAATATATGCCACAAAAATGGCTTTACAACTGTTCACAATCTCCCACTTAAAGTCACTTTTGGTGAGCTTTCATAACCTTTCTCATCTTGCCAGTTTCATGCTGCCTATGTTTTTGATAGGTCATAAGAGAACCTACATCATTTAAACTTTTCAGAGCTGATTGGTTTTGTCATAACATCTACTAGGTTCTCTTTAATATGAATCTTTTGCATATCCACACTTTCTTCTTCTACTACTTCTCAAACAAAGTGATATTGAACTCTTATGTGCTTTGTCCTGGAATGAAAGGTTGGATTCCTTGCAATGTGCAAGGTACTCTGACTGTCACAATACAAAGGAATCTTTTGTTACTTGTGCCCGAGTTCTTCCATTAACCTTTTAATCCAAATTGCTTCCTTGCATGCTCGTGTAGCTGCCATGTATTCAGCTTCTGTAGTAGATAAAGGTACAATAGTCTGTAACTTTGATAACTAACTCACAGCTGCTCTTGCAAGTGTAAACACATAGTCTGTAGTAGATTTCCTTTTATCAAGATCACCTGCAAAATCTGAATCAACATATCCCCTGACAACAAACTCTGATCCTCCAAAACATAATGCAGCACCTGAGGTCCCTTTAATGTATCTTAGGATCCTCTTAACAGTATTTCAATGCTCTTTACCAGGATCTGCCATAAAATGACTGACCGTACTAATTGCTTGAGCAATATCTGATCTAGTATAGATCATAGCATACATAAGACTTCTCATTATTGATGCATACGGTACTCAAGACATTTTCATCCTCTCCGCTTCATTGCTAGGACACATACTTGAGGATAATTTATAATTGATAGGAAGTGGGGTAGAGACTTGCATGTTGAAGCGCTGCAATATTTTCTTCAGGTAGTTCTTTTGAGAAAGCCAAATCTTCCTATCTTTTCTATCTCGGTGAATTTGCATCCTTAAAATCTTGTATGCTAGTCCCAAGTCCTTCATATCAAACTCTCTAGCCAACTGTGCTTTCAATTCTTGGACTCGATCTTTGTTGGGGCCTACCACCAATATGTCGTCCATATACAACATCAAAATGATGAAATCATTATTACTAAACCTCTTGTAGTACGTACAATGGTCTGAACTTAGTCTATTGTATCCAAGGCTAATAACGAAGGAATCAAATCTCTTGTACCAACATCTGGGTGCCTGCTTTAGACCGTACAGAGATTTGGTCAACCTGCAAACCAAGTTTTCCTTATCTTTTTCTTTAAAGCCTTCTGGTTGGAGCATATATATCTCTTCTTCTAGCTCTCCATGAAGAAAAGCTATTTTCATATCTAATTATTCAAGATGTAAATCAAATACAGCACATATAGCTAGGACTACTCTGAAAGTGGTAAGTCTGACAATTGGAGAAAATATCTCATTGAAATCAATTCCTTCTTTCTGAGCATACCCTTTGACCACTAGCCTTGCATGATATCGTTCCACTAGATCATTTCTATCTCGTTTGATCTTATAGACCCATTTGTTATCAATGGCTTTCCGTCCCTTTGGAAGTTCAATAAGTTCCCATGTCTTGTTTCTATGTAGGGCCTCCCTTTCTTCTTACCTTGCTGCCATCCATAGAGAAGCATCTGAGCTACTCACAGCCTCCTAAAAGGTTGATGGCTCTCCTTCTTCTGTTAGAAGACAATATGCATCGTGGCTTGTCATAACATAATCTGAGTGCCATGATGGTTGCCTTATCAGACGAGTTGACCGTCGAACTTCTGTATCATTGGCCTCATATGGTTCTTGTTCCTCATGCTCTGGTTCTTGTTCTGCATCAAAAAAATCTCTTTCTCCAGCTTTTCCATCTATCTGTACAGTAATAGTCTCTTTCAAAGTGCTGACATCTTCTTGTTTACTTTGTAGTTCATTTTCTGTAAATATCACATCTCTGTTGACAATAACCTTATGGGCAATGGGATCCCACAGGCGATACCCTTTAACACTGTCAGCATGACTCAAGAATATGCATTTCCTGGATTTTGGATATAGCTTTGTTCTTTCTTGGGAATTGTACATCACATATGCAGGACATTCGAACACATGAAGGGAAGAATAATCTACTTGCTTGTCATTCCACATCTCCATTGGTGTTTTTAAACCAATTGTAGTTGATGGCGACCGGTTTATCACGTAACAGGCGGTTTTGGCTGCTTCTGCCCAAAAGGACTTGGCTAGGCCTACAGTTTGCAACATAGCTCTTGTTCTTTCTGGGAGAGTTCTATTCATCCGCTCTGCTACACCATTCTGCTGAGGTGTGTGCGCAACTATAAATTATCTTTGAATACCCTCTTGCTTACAAAATGCGAGAAAATTATCATCTATATATTCTCCTCCATTGTCTGTCCTCAAGCACTTAATCTTTTTTTCCAGATTCAAGTTCTATTCTTGCTTTGAAGTCCTTGAAAATTGGAAACACATCTGACTTCTTCTTGATTGGGTATACCCATAATCTCCTGGAGTAATCATCAATGAATGATACAAAGTATTTTGCTCCTCCTAAGGACATTTCTGGTGAATCCCACACATCAGAATGAATCAAATCTAGTATGTGCTTGCTTCTAGCAGTTGATCTATCAAACTTTTAATCTATGCTGCTTGCTTGTAACACAGTGCTCACAAAAAGGTAAGTTTATCGATTTGAACCCGGAAAAGAGATTACGTTCTGCGAGAATCTTCAAACCATGTTCTGACATATGGCCTAATTTGCGATGCCACATTATCGTTGATTCTTCTTGGCCGGCTGATGCATCTGATGCGTCTGCTTTTTGCAATGTCTCTCCCTGAAGCATGTATAGATTTGTCGCGATCTTTTTTGCTTTCATCACCACAAGAGCATCTTTAACCACCTTCAAGATCCTACCTTCAATATGGGTCTTGCACCAGAGGTCATCCAATTGCCCAATAGACAATAAATTCTTCTTTAAACCTTTCACATGTCGTACCCCTTGAATTGTGCGAACAGTACCATCATGTAATTTTATTTTGATAGTACTAACTCCAGCAATCTCCAAGGCATGATCATTTTTCATGAACACGGATCCTTCTGAGATAGGTTCATAAGAGCTAAATCAGTCTCGTTATGAAGTCATGTGTCATGTTGCTCTTGAATCCATTATCCAAACATCAGTGAGTTATTTTTCGCCTTTGGAACCAATTGCTACTTCGCTGTAAAGAATTTTTCCATCATCAGAGGTACTCGCAATTCATCCTTGAGAGGTTGTTGCTTCAGGAGCTTTTCCTGCATTTTTCTTATTGTACTAACAATCTTTCTTCAAGTTCCCTCTCATGCCACAAAGGTAGCATTTGAAGTTCTTCCTTCTTCGTGACTTTGATCTACTCTGATCTCGGCTCCCACTAGAGCCACATTCCATTGATCTTTCCCTCGTCATTGACAAAGCCTTTGCTTGTTTTGAGGTTTCTAATCTGTCTTCCTTGTTCTTCCACCTGGATTCTTCTACAAGAATAGCAGCAGCAACATCATCAAATTGAAGACTATCAATAATATTATTATTTGTTATGTTGATGATGAGTTAATCATAAGAATCAGGTAGGCTTTGAAGTAGAAGTTCTGCAAATTCATTTTCCACCATGTTGTAATCTGATGTAGTTAGTTAGGAAAATAACGTGTTCAGATTGTTGATGTGATCTGTTACTGTCGTGGATTCACTCATTCGAAGAGTATAAAGCCTCCTTTTTAAGAATATCTGGTTATGAAGTGACTTGACCTCATCCAATTTAGTGAGTGCATCTCAAATCTCCTTCGCCGTCTTCTTTTCTACAACACTTGACAAAACTGAATCTGCCAAAGTTAGATGTAGGTTGCCAATAGCATTGTCATCCATCTCCTTCCACTTGTCATCAGGTATCCCAGTGGGTCTGCCTTCAATTGCTGCTAAACAATTGTCTTTCCTCAAGATTGCCTTTATCTTTAGTTTCCATAAGGAGAAATTACTCTCATTGAACCTCTCAATCTCATATTTTGTCGCCATAGTTTTACACCAAATAATTTTTAACTGAACCGGCTTACACTATTTCACTGTGAATAGTACCATATACGTGAACAGTATTATACGTATTATCGTATATTAGAACAAATCCAGTATGCGTTAACAATAACTATAAAAGTATATAACTACACGTATGAATAGTCACCGTGAATAGTATCCGCAGCATGAATAGTATCGTATATAGGAATAGTATCGTATACTGGAATAGTGACTGTAGACCGTGAATAGTGTACCGGGCAAGTTCCCAAGAAAGAGAGGTAGGTCACTAATAGACACACCTAAATACCAAGTCTTTCCTAACCAAAACTTTTCTAAACATATACTCCCACATTACTACACTTTATTTTCAACTATAAGAATAATTCTTTTCTGATATGGAAGATCAGTCAATGCTGCAACCATAGAACATACTAAGAATTTTCTTCTGAGCCCTGCACCGTAGTAACCTGTGGCTCTGATACCACTGTAGGATACCAGGTTATGGAAACAGTAACACACAACTAAAATAGAGTTGAGAAAATTAGAACTGACACATAATATTTAACGTAAAAAACCCCCTTTGATGATGAGATAAAAATCATAGGCAAGACTAGAAGATTTTCACTATGTGAAAGAAAATTACAAGACCTCTCTCTAGATACAAGGAGAGAACAATAAAAGGAAGAAGAGAAGAATTTTGATATGGATAAAACTAAATGGAGGAGGTCCCTATTTATAGGAGAACCTCTTCCCTGTTCCACTGAAAACATCAAAAGAAAAAATTGACTTCAATGTTGGAAAAACATGCCATCCACCGAAAACATCATTGAAAGTTTGCCATCCCATCTTTTTGACTTTTGTTTCAATATATGCCACAAAAATAGTTTTACAACTGTTCACAATATCCAATACTTATACCTGTATCCGTGCATAGATACCTACTCATAAGATCTTGTACAAGGTTAGGAAAACCTCTTCCTCCTACACACTTACAGTTCCATATAATTATATTCATGGAAACTACAAGGATAAAAGTAAGTCAGAAAGATTTAAGACACTTGTGGGGAAGAAGCCCCATCAACCACAATTTTAGTTTATTGCACCAACACAGGTGCCATCATTTGCTTGGCCGAGTTCTGTCCTTGTTCATTACAACAATCTGGAGGCTTGTCTTTCACTTGACCCACCACAACCCCTTCGTTATGCTTCTGGTTAACGGAAGGGTCAGTAAAAGTCGAACCTACAAACTGAAAGTAATCCATCAAATCATCACGATATCCCTCCTGGAAACGTTGCCAGCTTTCTTTCTGGAAACAACGAAAAATTTCCCAAGTTTCTTTATCTTCATGATTTCCAAGTACCTTTTTGTCCTTGCTTGGCTGCTCCATTTTTGGCTCATCCACTCTCTGATCCTGTTTTGGCTTTGCTTGGTCCTCCTTATTTCTAATGGGTTTTTTCTGCTTTGAGAAATTCTGGGACCCACTTTTAACAACAACCTTGGCCGAAACTTTAGAGGACGTTGCATGCTTTTGCATGTTTTTCTCCTGTCCTCCCCCATCGTTTTCTCCTCCACTAGATCAGCAGCACATAAGCCCTATGTGAGAAACCGCATCCAAAATATTAAGACAGGTGATGTAAAACTCTTAACACCTCTTCTACAGATGTCTGGACAACATAGACGAACTTATTGAAATAGGTAATGAAACAAACGAGTTTAGCAAAGTAGGCGAGAAATAAACAAGTCTAGTAAAGTAGGTAGAGATGAGATCTTGACTCTGATACCATGTGAGATTTCAACCTAAAACCAATTGACATTAAGTAAAGTGATCCAATAAATATATAAATCGCACTTAAAATATTAAGACAGATAATGTGAAACTCTTAACATCATCCATTACCGCCTTTACAATTTCTCCCAGATCAACTTCGTCCTTGAAACCTTCATGTTCATCACCTTTTCAGCATAAGAAGGTTTAGGTGAAGCCTCAATCTCCCTAACATTGACCACGTTTAGTAGAGGTGGCAAAATGAGTCAACCCGCCCCGTCTGTCCCTTCCCGCCTTCAACCCCTCAAAATATGAGGCAGGGTGAGTTGGTCTGTTTTGGAAAATGGGTTGGAAGAGTCAACCCACCCCATTTTAGTGGGTTAGCGGGTTGACCTGCCTAAAAAAGAAAATAAGAAAAAGTAAGCGAGTTGGCGGATTAACCCGCCTAACCCACCTAACCCATTGAAAACCAAAAAAAATGTATAAAAAAAAAAAAAAATTCATAAAAATATAAAAAAATAGAAAAATTATAATTTATAAATATTAAAAAAATAAAAAAATAAAATAAAATTAATATCATACTTATAAAAATACCACAAACATAAATAAAAAATTCATTTATAATACTTTAAAAAAAAACTCAACCCAACGGGTCAACCCACCCTGCCCTGCCTAACTCGCGAGTTATGTGGGACAGGTTATACTGGTTGAAAAATAAAAGTGGATTGAAATCTTAAACCCTACCCTCCAAAAATTGACGGATTGACGGGTTAACTCAATGAGTTGAACTGTTTTGTCACCTCT
Organism: Ormosia semicastrata; assembly: GCA_029884595.1. Lineage (NCBI taxonomy): Eukaryota > Viridiplantae > Streptophyta > Magnoliopsida > Fabales > Fabaceae > Ormosia > Ormosia semicastrata. The sequence continues at coordinate 3,048,573 of JAQQTO010000045.1, forward strand.
AATTAACAGGTTCCTCCATAATATTTTAAGATACAGTGTTCTTATTAGCAACCAGGACACTCCCATCCTCCTCAAGCACATCAACTTCCATCCTTTCACCTTTCTCATCGACAATTTTAACCTTTTTTTTTATACTTCTAACCACCAGATCTTCTTCCTCCTTCGAACTTCTCCCTCTAGCACTCCCACTCATTGCTCCATGCTCAATGATAAAGTTTTTTTAAACTAATTCAAGTTATTTGAAATCGTAATATAATATGAATCTTATGAACATACTTAGAAAGAATGGCCAATCTAAACAACCTTAATCCTTGGTTTTATTTTTTTATATTCATATAATATATATTATATATATATATATATATATAACCCTGGTTCAATCTGTTGAATATCAAAACCTTAAACATCTCTCTTTATCAATTGGATGACTGGTCCAATTAAGAAAATATTTATTTTTATTCATGTTTAATTTTTTTTTCTATATTTTGTATAACAAATCAATTCACACATTAATTATTTTATAACAATTCTAACTTAGAGCATAGGTAAATAATTGATTTCTTTGAAAGATCATGACCTTGTTTTGCATCGAGAAATTTTGAAATTATTATTTGTTATTAATTCCTTATATGGCGTTTAATAGAGCTACTCTAACCTGTTTTGTATTTTTCTTTAGTGGGGTTATGCAGTCGATCGTTGTGAGACGGACCTGCAAGACTGTACGCTTTTTAATGGGCTTATATACTGGACCCAAACTTAAACCATTTTTTATAAGATTAGGACAAGTTGGACACAAACAGCACTGAAGAAATTGGGCTTTGTATCCCTTAAACAAATTGGATATTTCTTCCTGACTGAGAATTAGGGACTTTGGGCCTGGCCCATCTCTCTGATTTGGTAATGGCATTTTCATGACAAAAACAAAACGACTGCTAATTGAATCTGTCCCATTAAATAAAGTTAATCTTATGAATAACTGGTATCATCCCTCAAAGAAGTAGGTTTGCATCCCCTATGATGAACACAAGCTAGCTTCCAAAAAAATCATTCAATAATTTAAGTACACTGCCATTAGATTAAATTTAAACTCTTATCTATGCGCCCAAACCCCACAATAAGAATAAAATGGATCTAATTGGAAATACGGACAAGGAAGTCGTATGGGTGCTATGTTCCATTAGGCTTGCATTGACAAGCAAACTATTTATTTTTAAAATCAAGTGAAATATTCTAGATCTAACTGCAAATCTATTTGCAATATATATTGTAAACAATGTGAACACAATCAACACACACGATGACAAAGTCCAAAAGTCAGTAGCATTAAAAATGTTGTACATATATAATGGAGATATTTTATAATTACCTTTATGATTGATTTGATCCTAAACAGCTTTTTCTCATTTAATATTACTTTGTCCAGTTCGAACCGTTGGAACGTGCAGATACAACCTCTACTTGCCACTTCTTGCATTATAAATGTATAATAACAAATATGATAGCTTTAGTGATGAATAAATTTGAGTCTAAAATATTATATGTTCGTATTTATCAAAAAAGTACTTGTGGAAAAAGAATATTTTTATATTTTAAATAAAAATTAATCTCACGATTAAATAATGTAAAAAAAGTCTCATTAGACATATGGTGTTTAAAATTTACAACAATCTTGTAAGTCAAAAAGTCATTATTGAATTTTTTTATGTGTCTAGTGGGTAGAGTACTAGTAGAGTTAATAAAATATTAGAAGTTGCCGGTGTTTGGTTCACCCAAGAAAAAAAATGGTACAACTTTTGTGCCATTGCTGAATTGCAGCATTTTTTTTATACTAAAATTGTAGCTTTTTTAATCGCTTTTGTACCATAATTCCAATTATTTTTTTGTAGCATTCTTTAATATATCAATTGACCAAACTTGTGACATCACATAGAGTTCAACAACATATATAAATAAATATCAGATGCATTGAACGAGCTAACTTCATGACACATTTTCTATGCTTAACCTAATACTCCAATTTGAATTGAATTTATTTATGTAAATTTTGTTTATTTAAGTTGTATAAATTAAATTAATTAAAAATTAATATATAATTATTTTTAGTATAAAATAATTATATAATATAAAAATTTATATAATTATTTAAGTATTATTAGTGTAACATACATACTGTGTAAATAAAATCTACTTAAATATTTCTCATCTTGTTAATTGGTCAAAGCCCGTTTTACAAAAGAAAAAGTTGTTCAAAGTTCCATTTGGATCCTTCAAATTTGGAACTTTTGTCAGTGTTCAGTGAATGTGATTATTTGAATTCTTATGGGTTCTCGCCATTTCTAGCCCGTTCATTCAGCAAAATAGTATAATAAAAAGCCTTGCCATTACCCAAGTTTAACTTTTATTAAAGGACAAATTTAATTTAAAATTTTAATTTGGGGAAGATAATTACTTCTTTAAGGAATTTTTTAATACTTAAATTGATATTTTAATAAAAAAGTTAAGATTGATTTTGAATACTTTATATATAAATAAAAAATATAAGTATAACAGTGTTATGGTAATTAACTTAATAAAAAAAGATAAAATATGATAATAAAACAACTTGTTTGAAGTTAAAGATTGCAGTAAAAAAAAACAGTTTAAAGGAAAACAATTTAAATGGCATCAAATGTAAAGAACAAAGTAGTACAGTGTAGCAAAGTAAATTTGATAAGTAATAAAAAGTGCATAATGATAAAGAACAGAAATTAAAAGAAAGTAATGTAAAACGTAAGAAAGATAAATGTGCATATAGGTAAACAAAACAAAAACGTAAACTTGTAGAAAAGCAAAGAAAAGAAGTAAAGGAAAGTAATTAAAAGAATTCAAATGATCTTGAAAGAATCACTTGATCATGAGTAGAAGAGATATTATAAGAAAGTAAACAACTGGAAATGTAAATGGAAGTGAATAAACTTTGCACTAAAAGTGTAAATTGTACATAAAAGAACAAGATGAAAACATACTTGACTAACTTGTGATTTTGCTTGAGAATGTCAGAGTGACGTGAGAGCGTGTTTACAAGTGTGTAAGTATTAAATTTCCAACCATTAAATATTTCCATCCTTTCGGTATTTATAGAATTTCTAAGTAACTACATTTTCTACAAGATCTTGATATATGTCTAAAACAAAGAAAAATGCCTAATGATTATTAGGTATCCTTGTGAAGTAACTGTCAGATATTTGTCAGCAATTCCCGTGCTACAAGTAATTGCCTAATTTTTGTCAACAATTCTTGTATTGTCTGGATCTTACACTCATAACGCCTGCTAACTTCTGTTTTAAATTCAAATTCTCTTGTACGAATTTAAATTTGAATTTTCAAACAATTGCTGGCTTCTGGTTGAGACCCTTGCTTCTGTCTTTAGAAATTACCAAGTGTAGTTACTCCTTGAGTCTTAGTTTTCGAGACTAGCTTGAAATTACCATTTCTAATAACTATCAAATTGAAATCATCATTTCGATAACTTCAAGTATTCACTACAATTTTGACTTTAATAGAGTTAAAATATGTACATACTCATGACTTAGTGATTTTCATTCATACTAAACTTTACAATATACACTCGAAATTGTCTAAATTGAAAAATGTTATTTTTATACCAACAGATACTCTCCATATTTATTCTCAAAGCATGAGAGATAAAAATTATTGTTTCAAGCATTACTTTTCTATAAAAACTTGACTTAGAATTTTAGTTACTCTATATCAAGTTTTTAAACTTGCGATGAACAAACAAGGAAAAGTCAAAAGGGAAAACATTTAAATTTTAATTTTAAAATTTAAATCTTTTTCAACCACTACGTGACCACTCTTCCATTAACTAACCATCCCCTTTTTTTGGGGAACCTCAATGCCAATGATGACTTTTATTAATAAAATGGCTTCATCTGTTCCATCAGCATGTCAGTCTTAGTGAGGAGAACGTGCATCCTTTCCCCTTTTTTTTCTTTTTTTAAACGCTTCTTAAAGCCAAAAGTGGCTTTTCACTGCTTCACTTTCATCTTCCTCACTACGCTTCCTATCTCTGTGCTTTCTCTCTCTGAGTTTTCTCTTTCCCTGAGTTTCCTGTGCGCCTTTCTTAAGTTATGAAGGTTTTCCATAAATTTATCAATCCTTTACGTTCTTCTTCACGCATAAAGTCTTAACCTTTAACCAAAATCGGTTCTTGCATTGTTCTTTTCTCTTCCCTTAATCTTCGTGAACACCTATGGCGTCTTCTTCACCCAAGACTGCTTCTGCTCAACAGTCTCACTCCTCTTCTAAGACTGAGGAAATGGTGGTTCTACCTAATCCTTCCACTGTAGCTACTCCACTGGAAAAGAGAGGAGTGCTCTACGCCCTAGATCCATCCACTGATAACTCAGATTTGTGGAAATCCCAAGTAATGATTCCTTTCTCTATTGCTCAAGAGAAAGTATGCTTTCTTAGGACCAACCCTTTCTTTGATTGACTATGAGTCCATCTTTCACTTTTTTCCAAGTCTAGAAGGTGAGTCCATTTTTTCCTTCGACACCTCTCTAAAAACTGATTTTTTAGATTACTTTCCAAAGATCTTTCAAATCTCTCCTCCATCTGGCCCCAAACCAAGTCTTTGTACCTATAATGGCTTAATAGGGTTGAAAGTGCTAAGCAGGCTCAATGGAAGGCAACTGGCATTTTCAATTTCATTCAACTTAGTAGGGAACGCATACAGTATAATACTCCTATGCTAGCCAGCTTTTTTTCTTTTGGAATAAAACCACAAATTCTTTCCATGTCTCTTATAGCATGCTGACCCTTACACTCTTCAAGTTAGCTACCGTTATAGGTCTTAAATCCACTGGAAGAGTAATCACTAATACTCTAGAGCCTAAAGAAATTATAGAACCAAATTGGTCAAAACTTACCTATACTGCTTTTATCAAAAACAATCATCTCGATATCGATACTGTTTCTGACCAAGAGCATGTTGCTTTCCTTACCTTATAGTTTACTGCTTTCACTTTCTGTACTAAGTCACTCCAGGTTCCAAAATTTCTTCAAAATCTTGCTATCCCTCTTAATGAAGGTTCTTCTTTATGTTTGAGTAAGTTAATCATTGCTCAATTTTACTCTTCAATGGCTAAATCAGTTAATCTACTTCGATCAGAAGAAAAACCTTTGGCTATCTTTAGTGGACCATTTTCGATACTTCAACTCTGGCTCAATGCCTTCTTCGAGCCACATCTTTAGAGCTCTTTTCCTTCAAACACCTCCAAACCTATCAAAGGTCCTCACTTGCCTCACCTTCATTTTTCTTCCAAATCTGGAAAAGAGGTCGAGGACTTTAAGTTTTTCTTTTCATTATTCATGAACATAAACCTTCACACTGATAACTACAATTTGTCTCCCTTTGCTTCCAGAGATTGTGGCCCTAAGTGATTTCGATAACCCTTCTTTTTTGACACCTAGGGGCACAATATGAAAACCACAATCTTTGGAGTTACAAGTTCACAACTCTAATTCTATCACCTAGTTTTCCAAAGTCAAAAGACCACAATCTAATTTTATATCTTCCATCTTGTGTCTCAAGACAATTTGGTTTTTCTAATACATTCCTTCTCCCATTTCTCTTCGAGAAGAATACCAAATATGTAAGTCTAGAACTAAGGACTTTATATAAACATTTTCTCAAAAAGAATGGTGAGAGAAGAGATGGATTTAATCCTTTTGAGTGCACACATTCTTTCTTTACAACTTTAGGCTTTTCAAACTAGCGGAACTAGTATTATTTATCCTAGAAGCATTCAATTGAAGATTGCTTTAGCAAATTCACTAATGTAGGATCATCTATGCAGACTGGAGATACTCAGAAGAAATCAAAAGCTACACATCTCAAAGAAATCTCCAATGTTGAGAAATTCTTTAAAGTTAAATACGACCCTCAAAATTTAAGATTGGTGGTTCGAGAGGCTGAACAAATCCTGAATCAAAAGCAAGCAAAACATCATCAGAAATCTTATGCTCATTTTATAGGTGCTCTGATTTCGAATCCTTTTGCTTCATTTAAGGATTTTGAAACCCCACTTAAGTTTCCTCCACTTCCCAATGCTTCTTTTAGTATAGCTGACTGGTATCCAAACCCCAAAAGTGAAGCATTGGGTGTGGCCAAGGAATCGAAGAAGCATGCAGTGACTTTTGCCAACTGCTATTTGGATAAATGTTGAGTTCCAATCTATGGATATAGTCGAATAATAAAATATCTACCTTATAGTAAAGTTCTTTGGTTCTTTCTTACCTTTCTTACTTTTTTATTTGACTTACTAATTATTTTTACTTTCTCTATGCAATCTTGAAGAGGACGAGGGTAATGGAAGATTTGAGAGCAGAGGAAGACTGGGAGGATGAAACCCAGAGGCTCAAGAAGATTCAGAAAACCAAGTTGAAGGCCTCTGAGAAAACAACCTCTTCCTCCAACACAAAAAAGAAGTCTATTGTCTCGGCTTCTTCCAAACCTAAGTCAATCGAGAAAAGACTTTTGAAAAGCCTGATTAGGCAACTACAAAGTCTAAGGTAAAAAATAACTTAGTCTTTGATTTTTTTTTAATTTCATATCTAACTTTGATTAACTTTCAATCTTTAGGAAAAGACCACAGATGTTAGCCCCAGGGATAAATGCACATGCAATAGAGTGGGGACACATGCTCCCACTCAACTTGAAAATTTTTCTTTAATCTTATATATATATTTATCTTTTTACTCTTTTAATTTTTTATATGTGTAGTTTTTGCCTTCATACAAATAAATTAATTTCTTTTTATATGTGTAACTTTTACTCTCATATAGATAAATTAATATATTTATTAACATAAAAGGTAAAATCTTACTTTTTAACATTACTTTCCATTTCCAAAAGTCCCACCATATGTCCCTAACTCCCCATATGATTTGAAGTTAGAGTATGAAAAACTCAAAGTGGCACTTTTTCAGACTTAGACTTTCATTATTTCTCTTTCTAACCAAAATATTACTTTCATCTCCCACCTCTTTCTCCCCCTATTATGCTGGTTCTTCAACTTTCTCAAGTTTTTTTTTCTTTTACTTAACTATTTATTCTTCACCCATACATATTTAATCAACTCATGTTCTACTAACCATTTGCAATATTTAGTGGAAGAAGTTAAGTTGTCAACTTCCCCCAAATTTCTTAAACCCTTCTTACCTCATCCCACACAATGATCCAAAATTCTTATCTCCTCCACTAGCGTGAAAGATGTAGTGAGGTGAGAGTGATTGTTGAGCCTCAAATATTAAAACTTGTGATTGAATTCATTGTTTGTAGTCTGTAAGTATTTTCTTCTTAATTTTTTTCTTTTTGGTGTACTTTTAAAAAAAATTAATTGTGTGTATTGATAAATTCTTTATTTTCCCTAAATTTCTCAATTTTTTGTTTCTAACTTTGCCTAATAAGCTTTGCAAATTATTTTATTGCAGTTGCTAGTTGAGCTTAACTATGTAGGTTCCCTTTCCATTTTCAGTGGCAGAGTGTTGAATGTTGTTCTACCAAATATCAATGAAGTAAGTTTAGAGTTTCATTCATTATTTTTTATGAGAAACTTGTCTTTATGTCTACTATTGTTACTGATAGTCTGATACTGTTATTACTATTATGTATATTGTAAAATTTGGTATTGTTTATGAAATGCGTGCTTTGTTGAGTTTTTTGAAAAATTATGAATTTAGTAATGCACTATTAGTATTGTTGTTAACCAGTTACTACTTAGGCTCATAAATTTTGTGTTTTATTAGAAATGAATAAATTTCTCAAAAGAAAATAACCATTGGAGTTTTAAACACTTGCTCAAAGTATCCTATTGGCCTCATTTAGTAAGAAGAGGTTTATTGAATTCAATGTGAAAAGCCTTCTAGTAGATCCAGGACAGTGACAGAAATTTTTAGATTATCATCTAAATGACAGAGATGAAGCTCGAAGGGCCTATTTGCAAAAAGGTCATTGTCAACCAAGATATCATGATTTTCCAAAAACCAATTGTGGATCTTCTTTTCGTAGATTTAATCCTAAGTGATTTGATGATTTTGGCAATTGGTTAGAGTATAGTATATCAAAAGATGTTATTTTTTGTCTTTGTTGTTATCTCATGAAACTTGAGGTTGGAGGTAATGATGCATTTGTAATAGAGGGCTTTTCAAATTGGAAAAAGAAGGAGAAACTACAAATTCATGTTGGAAATCATGACAGTGCTTATAATCAAGCTTGGAGAAAATGTCAAGCACTCATGAACCAAAAGCTACATATTGAAGTTGCTATTTGCAAGTAATCTAAGCAAATTAAAAAGGATTATCGAATTCACTTGACAGTTATAGTTGATTGCATTAGATTTCTATTATGACAAGGATTGGTTTTCCGTGGTAATGATGAATCAGAGCATTCAAGTAATCAAGGTAATTTCTTGGAGCTTCTAAAGTTTCTTGCCCAACATGATGAAGAGATTGATCATGTTTTAAAAAATGCTCGTGGAAATCTAAAATTAGTAGCACTTAAGATTCAAAAAGATATTGTAAGAGCAGCTGCTAGTGAAACTACTAAAGTTGTTATTGAAAATCTTGGAGAAAATATGTTTGTTGTTTTGATTGACAAAGGTAGAGATATTTCTATTAAGGAGTAAATGGTTGTTTGTTTACGTTATATGAATAGAGAAGGATATGTTGTGGAATGTTTTCTTGGCCTTGATCATATTTCTAATATAAGTGCTTTATCACTAAAACTAGCTTTGAAGTCATTATTGGAAACATATAATTTAAGCTTGGCAAGAATACGTGGACAAGGATATGATGGAGCTAGTAGCATGCAAAGAGAATTCAATGACCTAAAAAGTTTGATCTTGAAAGAAAATTCTTGTACATTCTATGTTCATTGCTTTGCCTACCAACTTTAGTTTGCACTTGTGATAGTTGCAAAGAAACAAGTTGAAATTAATTTACTTTTTAATTTAGTTACTAATTTGTGTAATGTTGTTGGAGCTTCTTGTAAGTGTAGAGATATGCTCCGTGAAAGTCAAATGCTTAAAACAATTGATGCATTACAAAGTGGAAAAATTTCTAGTGGACGTGGCTTGAATCAAGAAACAACATTAAAAAGGGCAGGAGATACAATATGGAGATCACATTATGGTACAATACTTAGCTTGGTTTCTATGCTTTCTTCAGTGATTGATGTTCTTGAAATTATTGAGAAAGATGAGATAAAGTTAGAACAAAAAGCTGAAATATGTCATTTGTTGAATGTTATTCAATCTTTTGAGTTTATTTTCAACTTACACTTGATGAAAAATATATTGAGAGTCACTGCTGAGTTATCCCAAGCACTACAAAGAAGTGATCAGGACATTGTAAATGTCATGGCATTAGTTAAAGTGTGCAAGCTACGATTGCAGAGTATGAGAGATGATGGTTAGCATCTTTTGCTCAATGAAGTTTCATTATTTTATAACAAGCACAATATTATCATTCCAAATATGAATGATATATTTGTGACACAAGGAAGATTAAGGCATAAAGTTGAAAAGAACTCAAATTAACACCATTTTCAAGTTGAACTATTCTATCAAGTGATTGATAGACAACTTCAAGATTAACAATCATTTTATAGAGGTAAATACCAACCTACTTCTTTTGTGTAGCTTGCTTAAACCCAAGAGATTCATTTTCTGCTTTTGACAAGGAGAAGCTAATTCGTTTAGCTCAATTGTATCCATCTGAATTTTTTTCTGCTGATTTTTTTAGACTTGATAGTCAACTTGAGAATTTTATATTGGATGTGTGTTTTGATGATCAATTCTAAAATGTGAATGGGATTAGTGGTCTCTCTCAGAAGTTGGTTGAGACTAGAAAGCATATTATTTATCCATTGGTATTTCTTCTTTTGAAGTTAGCTTTGATCTTGCTAGTAGCAACTGTATAAGTTAAGAGAACTTTCTTTGCTATGAATATCATAAAGAATCGACTATGCAATTATATGTGAGATTAATGGTTGAATGATTGCTTGGTTATATACATAGAGAGGGAAATGTTTGATAGTATTTATAATGAAAAGATCATTCAGTGTTTTCAAAATATGAAAATGCGAAGGGAATAATTGTAAATTGATCTTTCATAATTTTGTATTAATATATTTTTTATATATAAATATAATTATTGAAACTTTTTATTTATACTTCTGTATTGATAGTATTGCCTTTGTCCTCATTGCCTAAAATTTTTGAGTCTGTCACTGGTTAGCCCAATGAAGACTGGCCGAATAAAGTGTGTAACCTCGAAGCAAAAGGAAATCCTTAATCTTGATAGTTCTGATGAATACCACTAAGAAGCTGAAGAATTAACCCCTTTGAGAGCTACTAGGTCAACTTCAACAAGTCAGAGGGTTGAACCTATTGTGGTAAGATCTTTCTTTCCTTTCATTAACTTCTAATATTTGAAATCCCCCTTTTTTTTATATTGATCTTTGGATTTCGAACAGGAACCTTACTAGTCTCCAAGAGAGACTTCTCCTCTAACTTTAAGGAGATCGAAAATCCAACTCCTCCCCTTTCTCCTTTGAGGGAGTCAATCCTTTCACCAAGCATGTTGACACCTAGACCAGAAACATCCCTTGCCATGAGTACTCGCTTTGATGGACTTTTTGATGCTAAGATCCAATATAAGAAAGAGGCAAGTATTGGGGCTACTCAAGAAACTCTTACTAAAGCCACTGTTAAGGTTTGTCATATTTCTCAAGTTATTAATTTGAATTTAATTTTCATAACTTGTTCTAACTTTTTTCTTTCAATTGTTATAGGAAAACATCTTTCCTCAACCTGAACCAAGTGCATCTACTGTCAAAGTTAACCCTCAACCAACATTCAAAGCTAACCAACAAACTCAAGTTGAAACTCCTGTTCAAGTCCATCAACCAGTCGAAACAGCTAAAGTGAACATTGATGAGGAAGCAGGTGCCATTAGTATAGACGAAGAAGATGATGAAGATAATCCTCTCAAATGAATTGAAGACATTATGTCCAAAAAAACTTCATTGTCTTTGAAGTCTCATCATTCAACTACCCACTCTGAGGTCGAAGTCCAGAGCATCTTTTCTTCCCAACTATTAAAAGAGCTCACTAATTTACGAAGCCTTGGGTTGGATCAAGTAATGGCCAATGAAGATAGCAAGCAAAAGATAGTCAACCTACTTGAACAGCTTGATCAAAACAAGCAACTTCTGGATTCAAACACTCAGTAAGTTGTTCAAGAGCTCAAAAGTTTATCAAAGGACTTAATGACCAAGCTTCTTGAATTTGAGAAAGCCATAGTTGACCACAAATAACTCTTGGACAAGAAAGACCATTTGATGAAAGAAGTATTCAAGGCCAAGAAGTGAGGCTCAAAGCTTTCTATTGCTATTTTGACTGCGTAGCAATGTATAAATTAGAATGAAGAGAAGATTGCTGAGCTTGAAAGCCAATTACAAGAACTTAAACAACAATAGGAAGAGCTTCAAATTGTTGTTGGTGACTTCATAGCCTAAGAAAAAAAAGTTAAAAAAAGGATTATCAAAAATGGGTTATCGAAAGTAAGGACATAATGCTAGCAATTGAGGCATCAACTCCTACTTTCAAGAAAGCTTTAGAAGAGAAGAAAATGGCAGCAAATACTTGGGGATCTTTTCATGCTTGCTTTTGAATTTTTTGATCTTTTTCAGAATGTATTTTCCTTTGAAATTGTACTTATGAAATTTTATTCAATATGGAATATTTACTTCATGGATTGTTGGCCTATACTTTTTCAAATATTTTCCATTTATCAAAGTAATTCATTCATTAGAACTGATATTTGTAATCGAATAAGCATTTTCAGAGAATACTTTTTCGATTTGATATGGTCCTTGTCAATTTGGAGACCATTTACCATATCGCTTCGACCTCTTTTCCATGGGTAAAATAATCTTCCATACTAAATCACCTAACTTAAACTCCTTTTTCTTGACTCGAAGATCGCAGAATTTTGTGATTTTTTCCTTCTGTCGAATCAAATTTTCAAGAGCAATTAACATTTTCTCATCTAAGTTATTTAATTCATCAAACATCAAATCGCAATAATCTTGCCTTAGAATTTCGTCTTGACTTTGCAATCTAATTGACTAAAGGTTAATTTCGATTAGCAAAATTACCTCGTGACCATACCAAAAACTTGATGTATGAAATCCGTAAGTGTACGGTTTCTTCGTCAAGTAATAAAAGATCGAATCCACGGGGACTGTGTCTATGAATACTAATTAATTAATTAATTCAATTCAATTAAACAAAGAAAATATAATTGTTGATTGATGAGATCTTAGTAACCAAGCTATTAAATAAATAAATACTAAGTGCAAAATTAAGAACAAAAACAGCAAGTTATTAAGAAAGGTTTTTCAAATTCAAGAAAGCTTCCAAGATTGGAGTAACTACAATGATACAAGACAAATCCTAATTGACAACCCTTTTATTAAAATTGAAATTCAATTGAAGGTGAATTACCTTAAATTAGTTAATGTTCTTTCTCAAGAGACAAGAACCGTGCCCAATTAAACCAATTCTTACTCTTATGGTAATTGAATTTAAATTAAACCCATTACGCTTTATGATAATTCATTGATTCCTCGAAAGGCTAAACCTACTCTCGTGATTTAGACCTTAAGTTCAATTCTTATGGTTCCAACACCTAGGTTCACCTCTCAGTACGTCCTTAGATATCTATGAAATGCAAATATGTAGCCAGCAAATTCACATGAATAAGCGCAATAAGGATTGAATCAAAAAACATTCAAGATTAATAAAAGGGGTAAACAAAGTCAATTAATCATCATCAATGTATCAAAGGGCATTGCCCAATCCTAGAAACAAAATGAACTACTCAGACATGAAGGAGAAGAAACAAGAAATCAAATTCAAGAACATCCAAACTCGTAATCAAAGAGAGAAGAGAGGAGAAAGATGAAGATCAAGAGCCTCCAAGTGTGCTTCCTTCAAACTAAATTGGAACCCCAAAATTGTATTCAGAATATCTATTTATACCCCTAGAGTTTTAATTGGCTAAAAGGCCCCAAAAGAAATAAAAAATAAAACTTAAAAATTGATGCGTACTGCGATCCACGAAGTGGATCATTCCACAGGCTGGCCGTGGATCTCTCTACCATAGGACAATTTTTGCTTCAACTTGAATTCGACGACCGTGGATCATTCCATGGCCTGGCCGTGGAACTCTCTGGAATTTCTCTTTTACTTCTTCAAGTTACTGCTCGATCCATGGCCGTGGGAAATTTCACAAGCAGGTCGTGGATCTCTCTAGAGTGAGCTTTTTGCCCCTGTTTGCTATCCGTAAAGCTTCAACTTCAATCATGCAATCTTTCTATCCATTTCAAGGCCAATTGAGCACAATCCTGCACAACAACACCATAAACACCACAATTATCCGAACTAAATGAAAAACAAATAAAAAGAGAAACTAAAATGCCTAAAAATACAATGCAAAACAAGAATAGAATATGATGTTGTTTCACACACATCAAATTCCCCCCAAGCTTAAGATTTTGTTTATCCCCAAGCAATGACTAAAGTCAAACCAAGAAGTGGGATCAAGAGACAATAATGAATGAGGAACCCGAGAAAATAAACAACCAAGCAATAGGCAAAGCCAAACCAAGAATTAGAGAAGTAATCAAAATCAAGTCTAATTAGAGGCTAAAGTTCTCAGAAATCATGCTCCTCACTAAATTAGGTTCATTCTACTAACCACACTCAAAGTATTTAAGAGTGAAGACAATGCGCTCAAGATTCCTCAAAGAAACAGCACTTCCATAAGCTTGATAAGAAACTAAATTTTCACCAATAATTTGTAAGCATGCAAGAATCAAAAGGTCTTTCAAGGGTTATAATGGGGCCATGGGAATGATGTTAGGTAGGGTAAAGAAAGGAAAGTATGCACGAAGAGCTAACAAAATTTTCAATAAGCACAAGAAATCTAATAGAACATAAATAGAGCAAAGACATTTTTTAATCAAGAGCATAACTCCACATTTCCAAGCATTTTCTTCCTTACTTTTCCTTCTTCTCTTTCTCTTCTTTTTCAAGCTTTCCTCTTATGATTTTCTTTTATTTGCTTTTTTTTTCATTTGAGAAAGAGAATGGTCAAAAATATATGATTTCCAACACAACTTTACACAACTTTCAAACTCAATTTGCTCCATTTAATATTCTAAATGATTACCAACAATATATCATCATAGGCATCAAGAAAAATAATTATGCAATAGGCTCAAAATGGGTAACTAGTGGATGAAAGTGTGACAATTATTCCAGAAGGCCAGAAAAATACCTAATATGCCTTAATCACATTCAAGCATGCAAACAAAAATTTTGCCTCAAAATTGTTTCAAATCAAGTTCTAGACCACAAAATCAATAAAGAATATCACTTAACATAAAGAATGAGAGAAAAAATCATATAGTGCATAAATCCCATATAGGCTCAAAACTCACATTTAGAGGTTTAAAAATCAAAGAAAAGTATAAATTCAGAGAACATATACTAATTATCGACTATCAAGAAATTACCTCAACTATCAATTAAAACAATGCCTGTTACCTACCACAAGAATCAACAAATTGGGTTCCAAATCAATACAATCTCAAAATCCTCAAAAGAGAGGGACACAAGTTTAACCAAAAAGTCGAAAGATATGATGGTGTGAAAAATGCAACATGAAGATGCAATGCAAAATGAGACATGAAAATGCATGAAACTAATGATCTAAAATGAAAATGAAAATACCCCCCAAGCTTAGAACTTACATTGTCCCCAATGTAACAATATATAACTAGAGAAGGGATAAAAAAAAAAACTCACTACGGTGGTGAAAAATCTTCTGGTGTTCAATCCATGGCCATGGAATTTTCCATGGGCTGGGTGTGAAACTTTCTGACTTCACTCTCCTTCTAATTTGAGCTGCAAAAAGGGTCAAATCTAAACAAGATTGATGAGATAAAGATCAAACTAGCAATCCAACACACAAAATCAAAAGAAAAAGAAGAAATTTAAAGAAAAAAAATAAAGAAACTTGGGTTGCCTCCCAAGAAGCACTTGTTTAAAGTCATTAGCTCGACTTTGGTCTGGTTTATGTGCTCAGGTGATGTCAACAAAGTAGTGCTCAGTCTCTACTCCTTCAAAGTGTTTCACTTTCTGGCCATTTATCATAAAAGGCTCATGGCCTTCTTTCTTCACCTGAAGCACACCATAGGATAAGACTCGAACAATATCATATAGTCCTGACCATTTCGACCATAACTTACTAGGACAAAAACTTAGAAGCGAGTTATTGACAAGAACTTTATCCTCGAGTTTAAATTCACGCTTCTCGACACACTTGTCGTTCTGCTTCTTAGGTCCTTTCTTGCAGGCCTTGGACTTCTCAAATTTTGTGGTACCCTTGGGCAAGGTCTTTTCTAACATAGCATCAGCCACTGATTCCTATACACTCGAAAGCACAACATTATCCATAACATTAGTAGCATCTATACGATTACATAAATTTAAGGAATTAAAATTATTTTCAGAATTAAAAACATCAAAAACTACTTCCTCATCATTCAATCGTAAAGTCAATTTCTCTTCATGGACATCAATGATTGCCCTTCCAGTGGCAAGGAATGGACACCCAAGTATGATCGGAATTTTAGCATCAGCTTCCATGTCAAGCACAACAAAATCCACCAGAATGTAAAACTTATCCACTCTAATAGGAACATCTTCCAAGATGCCTACGGGGTATTTGACAGATCCGCCAATTCAAAGAAGATAGTTGTGGATTTTAGTTCACCCACCTCTAACTTCTTATACATAGAAAGGGGCATAAGACTAACACTAACTCCCAAATCACACAGAACGTTATCAAAATTTGTGTTACTAATCAAATAATGAATAGAGAAGCTACCTAGATCTTTTAGCTTAGGAGGCAATTTATTTTGAATTAAAGCACTACACTCCTCAGTTAAAGCTACTATCTCATATTCCTCGAACTTCCTCTTATTAGATAAAATGTCATTAAGAAACTTAGCATAGGTAAGCATTTGTTTCAACGCCTCAATGAAAGGTACATTAATGTACAATTTCTTAAGGACCATTAGGAATTTTCCAAACTGCCTATCTAACTTAGCCTTAGCCAATCTTTGAGGAAAAGAAACTGGGGGTTGGTATGGTTTAGGGGTTACATACTTAGACACCTTCTCAGTAGTTTCCTCTTCTTTTAAGGGTTGTGTCTTAGTCTCTTTATCCTCAATTCACTTATCTTTTTCACTCTCCCTCTTACCCGTGGGATCTTCTAATTTCTTTCCACTCCTCAAACTCACAGCTTTATAATGTTCATTGACTGGGTTTATTTCAGGTTGATCGGGAAACTTACCATGTTGCCTATGTGAAGTGCTTGGTTATTGGGTAACCTGGGTTTCCAACATCTTATTATGAATGGCCAAATTGTCAACCTTAGCTGACAACTCTTTAATAGCTTCAGTCACAACCTGCCCATGTTGCCTAAACTCCTCATTCTGTTTAGATTGACTCTCAACAAAATTCTCAAGAAGAGACTCAAGTCTAGATTTTTGTACCTGTTGGAATCCAGAAGAGGGTTTAGCATTACCTTGCCCGGCTTGGTATTGACTATTCCGATAGGAGAAGTTAGGATGTAATCTCCAACCGGGATTGTAAGTTTGAGAATACGGATCATTCCTCCTCTTTTGGTTGAAGTCATGGAAATTGTGGCATGATTCCACTTGCTCCACCGGTGCACCTTGTGAGGAGCTAATTCCAACTTGGCATTCGGCACTTATGTGTCCCTGTGCTCCACAAATCTCACAAAAATTATTAGAAGTACCCATGACATTAACATGAGCTTTTTCAAGCATATCAAAATGTTTATTCAAAGAATCAAATTTTGACATGATTAAATCAATACCATCTACCTTAAACTTACCTCCCGAGAGTTTTCTCGGGTTATAACCTCTTTCATTTGCCCATTGGTGATGATTTGCAGGTACACTCTCAATAATCTCATATGCTTCTGTGAGCCTTCTATTCATCAAAACTCTACCAGCTGCGGAGTCAAGAGACACCTTCGAAGAATATTCTAAACCATTGTAGAAGGTGTGGACGATCAACCATTTCTCTAACCCGTGGTATGGGCAGGCTTCCAGCAAAACCTCATATCTATCCCAAGCTTCTGATAATGACTCTCCATCTTTCTGAATAAAGCTTCTGATTTGGGTCCTTAGATGAGCAGTCTTGGAAGGTGGAAAGAATTTATCCAAGAAAGATTACTCCAATTGGTCCCAAGTAGTTATCGTCTCAGCGGGAACAGATTTCAACCAAGCTCTGGCTCTATCTCTCAATGATAATGGAAATAGGAGGAGACGAATAGCATCAACAGAGGTACCTTCAATCTTAAGGGTCTCACAGAACTCCAAGAACATATCCACATGATCATTCGGGTCATCTGATGGCAATCCTCCAAGCTGGTTCTGCTTTATCATAAAAAGTAGGGCAGGAGGTATAGTGAAGTGTCTAGCTTCAATGTCTGGCCGAGCAATTCCAGATCGCAAACCCCGAGCATTAGGGGCTGCATACTCTTTTAGCAGTCTATTATCCTCAGCTTTAGCCATGATAAGTGTTAGTTCAAGTATTTCTCTTACTCATTGCCCTTGTTGTCTTCTCCTTCTATGAAAAGTTCTTTCAATTTCATGATCTGCTTCAAAAAGAGTCTCAGAACATCTAGTACTTTGCATAAACAAGAGAAATTACCTGCAGAGAGTTAAAGAGAAAACAAGAATGTAAGAATATGATAAAAAGAAAAAATATTTAAAATAATTAAATTAAAAATTAAATTGATATTCAAGAAAAATACAATCCCTGGCAACGGTGTCAAAAACTTGATGTGTGAAATTCATAAGTGTACGGTTTCCTTGTCAAGTAATAAAAGATCGAATCCACAGGGACTGTGTCTATGAATACCAATTAATTAATTAATTCAATTAAAAAAAGAAAATATAATCGTTGATTAATGAGATCTTAGTAACTAAGCTATTAAATAAATAAATACTAGAATGCAAAATTAAGAACAAAAACAGCAAGTTATTAAGAAAGGTTTTTCAAATTCAAGAAAGCTTCCAAGATCGGGGTAACCACAATGATACAAGACAAATCCTAATTGACAACCCTTTTATTAAAATTAAAATTCAATTAAAGGTGAATTACCCTAAATTAGTTAATGTTCTTTCTCAAGAGACAAGAATGGTGCCCAATTAAACCAATTCCTACTCTCGTGGTAATTGAATTTAAATTAAACCCATTACGCTTTATGGTAATTCATTGATTCCTCGAAAGGCTAAACCTACTCTTGTGATTTAGACCTTAAGTTCAATTCTTATGGTTTCAACACCTAGGTTCACTTCTCAGTACGTCTCTAGATATCTATGAGATGCAAATATGTGGCCAGCAAATTCACATGAATAAACGCAATAAGGATTGAATCAAAGAACATTGAAGATTAATAAAAGGGGTAAACAAAGTCAATTAATCTTCATCAATGTATCAAAGGGCATTGCCCAATCCTAGAAACAAAGAGAACTACTCAGACATGGAGGAGAAGAAACAAGAAATCAAATTCAAGAACATCCAAACTCGTAATCAAAGAGAGAAGAGAGGAGAAAGATGAAGATTAAGAGCCTCCAAGTTTGCCTCCTTCAAACCAAAATGGAACCCCAAAACTGTATTCAGAACATCTATCTATACCCTTAGGATTTTAATTGGCTAAAAGGCCCCAAAAGAAATAAAAAATAAAACTTAAAAACTGATGCATATTGCGATCCACGACCGTGAATCATTCCACGGGCTGGCCGTGGATCTCTCTGCCATAGGATAATTTTTGCTTCAACTTGAATTCCACGGCCGTGGATCATTCCATGGCCTGGCCGTGGAACTCTCTGGAATTTCTCTTTTACTTCTTCAAGTTGTTGGTCAATCCATGGCCGTGGGAAATTCTACAGGCAGGTCGTGGATCTCTCTGGAGTGAGCTTTTTGCCCCTATTTGCTATCCGTAAAGCTCCAACTTCAATCATGCAAGCTTTCCATCCATTTCAAGGCCAATTGAGCATAATCATGTACAACAACACCACAAGCACCGCAGTTATCCGAATTAAATGAAAAACAAATAAAAAGAAAAATTAAAATACCTAAAATGCCTAAAAATGCATGCAAAATAAGAATAGAATATGATGTTGTTTCACACACATCATGACCATATACCAAATGGTAAGGCATAGCACTAATTGCTTCTTTACGAGAATTTCGATAAGCCCACAGAACTTGACTCAATGTCTCATACCAACTTCTTCGCTTTTGACTAACATACTTTTTTATTAATCCAATTAGGATTTTATTAGTTGTCTCAACCTGCCCATTAGCTTGAGTGTAATATGACGTCGAAGTAATTAATTTAATATCCCTCGATTTAACAAACTTAATTATATATCGACCATTAAAAATAGTCCCTTGATCAGTTGTCAAGGTTTGAGCAATACTAAACCTGTATATGATATTTTCTTCAATAAAATTTATAATATCCTGTTGAATAACATCTTTCAATGTGATTACTTCGACTCACTTTGAAAAATAATAAATGGCAATTAGTATATATTTGTGCCCTTTAGAAGATGGAGGGTGGGTTTGTCCTATTTGATCAAGTGCCCATCCTCGAAATGGCCAGGGCTTAATAATCAAATACAAGTCACTTGCTGGAACATGTTGAATGTTCCCACGCCTTTGACATTCATCACAAGACTTAGCATAGGATTTACAATCTTTAGCCATTGTAGGCTAAAATACTCTATGCCTATGAAGAACCCATTTCATTTTCTCAGCATCCTAATAAGCACCATAAATGCCTTCATGCACCTTTGATAAGGCTATATATGCTTCCTTTTCACTTAAACATGTCAATAAATTTTCATCTATTGACTTTTTGTAAAGTGAATCACCCATTATAACATAGTGTAGGACTCTATACTTTATTTTTCTTTTAACTGATGAATTTGAGTTTTGTAAATAGTCGACAATTGACTTCCTCCAATCAGAATCATTCACATCTTTGATTAAACATATTTCTAAGTTCTCGAATGAATACAACTTTTCTTTAATTTCGATTAACTTAGCAAATGTCTCACTCAAAATTTTATAATCTAAAGCTATTTGTGCAAGTTCATCAACCTTATAAATTTCTTTTCTTGGAATATGTTGCATTAATCATCGAAATCACATAACAATCTTGCTGCAAAAGTAAAATATCTGAACATAGTCTAGTTAATGCATTTATATTCTCGAGTTAATTGTTTAATGACTAATTAAGAGTCGCCCAATACTTTGATATTTTTGGCTTTAAACGAAATTAATGTCTATAAGCTAACTATCAAAGCTTCATATTCAATTTCATTATTCAAACATTTATGTTTTAATTCGAATAGAAACTTAGTTGGGATTCCAATTAGTAAAATAATTAAAACCCCTAGACCAACACCTCCACTATGTTTCGATCCATCGAAATATAACTTCTATGGTTTTAATCCCATATAGTTAATATCATTTTCTTCGATGTCAACACAAGGGTGGTCAGTCAAAAAATCTTCCAATATTTGGCCTTTCACGACCTTTAATGGCATGTATTTCAAAGAAAATTCAGTTAAAGCAAGAGCTTATTTTCCTACTTTACCATGAAAAATAAGCTTGGATAACATGTACTTTTTTATATTAGTCTTTTAAAATCACAAATACATCATATGACTTTATATAATACTTTAACTTAGTGCAGGAGAAATACAAAGTTAATCATAGTTTATCTACTACACTATATCTAGTCTCAGAATCTATTAAAATACTACTAAGATAGTAAATGGCTCTTTCGATTCCAGTTTCATCTTCCTGGGCCAACATACTTCCAATGGTTTCATCTGATGTCAAGATGTATAACTTCAAAGGACGTCCTGGCATTGGCGGCACCATCACTGGAGGATTGGCCAAACAATGTTTGATTTGGTCAAAGGCCTATTGATGCTCTTTCTCCCATAAAAACTCATCTTTAGCTTTGAGTTTCAAAAGTTGGGAGAAGACCTTGGTCTTTCCAGATATATTCGAGATGAATATTCTTAGGAAGTTAATCTATCCTAACAAATACTAGAGTTGCTTCTTATTCGAATGAGGTGATGCTTCAAGTATAGCCTTAATCTTGTTCTGATCAACCTCTACTCCTTTCTTTTGGACCAAGAACCCAAGAAAGTTTACTGCAAAAACACCAAAAACATATTTAATAGAATTTATTTTTTATCCATGTTTTCTCATTCTTTTGAATGACTATATCAAGTTTGACAAATGTTCCTGTTCTAATTTCGATTTAACCACCACATCATCAATGTAAACCTCCATGAATTTACCAATAATATCATGAAAGATAGTATTCATGGCCCTTTGATATATGACTTTAGGAATCTTTAAATCGAATGGCATGACTACCCATTCAAATGTGCCAATTGATCTTGGACATCGAAAAGCTGTCTTCGATACATCCTCTTCTACAATATAAATTTGATTATATCTAGAATAGACATCCATAAAACTTAGGATTTCATGGCCTGATGCTGAGTCAACTAACATATCAGCAATTGGCATAAAATATTAATCTTTAGGAGTAGCAGAATTTAAATCTTGAAAATCTATGCATACTCTTAATTTACCATTCTTTTTCATAATAGGAACAATATTAGAAATCTAGTTTACATATCTGGCAGTTCGAATGAACTCAGCTTTTAGTAACTTTTCAATTTCTTCTTTGATCTTGAGAACTGCCTCCTCAGGAGCAAATCTTCTTGGAGCCTACTTTACTAGTCTTTGACCTGCTCGAACTGACAGTCTGTGTTGTAGCAAATCTTGACTGAGTCCGGATATTTCTTCATACTTCCGTGCAAAATAGTCTTTGAATTCTTCGAGCAATTCAATTAACTCCAATTTAGAGTCTTTATTCAATAAACTACTAATGAAAGTAGGTTTTTTAATTACATCAGTTCCTAAATTGATCTATTTCAATGGGTCTTATACCTTTATCTTTTTAATTTCATCAGATAGAGCGACCTGTTCAAATCCCAAGGAAGAGTCATTATAAATATAGTCCAAGTTAACATTTTCTATGGTGCCAAGTTTTTCAACCATATTGGCTGAGATTCGAGTTATTTAACTTGAAATAACACCTTTTGAGGTACTTTCGTCAACCATGTAGGCTGATAATTAAGTCAATTGGCTCTCAATTGTCATTTAAATTACAACTTAAGGCCGAATTGAATAAGCGCTTATAGGCCCTTGCATCATTATTATAGACTTGGAGCTGAATTGAATCTACTTTTGGTATTAAGGAGAAGCCTGTTGGAGTAAGCACCACCATTTCGAATCATTTGCAATCGAGAGCTACAAAATCCCAAATGCAAAAGTGCTTGACTTTTGGAACGTAGATTTGAATATCTACATGGTTCTGTTGTGCTTGACACAAAGTGTCATCTGCGTCGACCATCTCTAACTCCCCTAGCTAATTCCATAGGAATATATTCTAATGGACAATTGAAGGTACAACACCCACTACATGAATCCATTCCCTTCCAACCAAAAAATTATAGTTAGCTTTCGAGGGGACTACAATGAACAAAGTGGACCTTGTTACTGAGGCCACTTTAATGTCCAAAGCTATTACTCCCTTAGAGGTCGAAGATTTTCCATTAAAATTTGTAACCACCATATTGTGTCTGAGTCTGTCTTACTAAGTTTTTTTAGTAAACTCTTTAACATGAGGTTTATAGTTGCAGCAACCCCATCAACCAAGACCTTACCTCCTAACTTCCCATTCACCATCACCTTGACTAAGAAAGGGAGTAAGTGTTTTTTCATTTCAGCAGTGGGCACATCGAAGATTGCTGAATTTTCCTTGACTTCAACAATATCCTCTTTGACCAAATACTACCCTGACTCCTCAGAGTCATCCTCAAAATCTTCTTCTGAGTTCATGCCTTCATTTCCTATAACAGCAAAATTATATGGGAGCAATGACACCACATTCACTCTAAAGATTGTATCCAGGTCATCTTTGAAGCCAGATTCAAAAGAATCTGTGATTACGTCATCATCCATGGGTTTGTTTTTCTAACTATTTTTATTGATGGTCCTTTCACCACCTTAAATAATGCCCTTTGCTGCATCTGCAGCTATGCCATTGCTTGTTGCTGTTGTTGTCTGATCTTCTAAGCCTTTCGCCACTGGGTTTTCAACATAGACGGGCTTAAACCTTGAGTCGAAGTCTCTTCTACACTTCGCACCTAAGTATTAGGCTTCACATTTCCACCCATGAGATATTGCATCCCAAGTTCAAACCTAGGCCAATTTGGCTTAGGTTGAGGAATTTTCTGGGCTTGAGGGTTGTTCCTAAACCATTGGTTAGGAGCCACGTTAGCTGGTGGCAGCCTCATCTTCCCTTTTTCTAACCTTCTCAGTAGTGTCACCCATCACCATAGAATTGTGATATGTGGGTTGGTTGTGGATCTTAATAGAGTTTTAAGGAGCCTTTTGCCTCTGCCTATGTTTCCTGGCAGCCTAATATGATTTGACAACCACCTTATCGAATGCAGCACTGCAACGAGGGCACATAGACACTTCCATTTCTCCCTCTTTCTTTCTCAGTAGGAATTCTACCAGGGTCTCCCCAGCTTGGGTAAACTTCCTCCTTGGTAGCTTCATAGGCATAAAGATCTATTTCAGGAATGATCTCAGGAGCATCCTCTTCAACAACTTCAACCATGTTTACTGGTGCAAAGCTTACTGACTCAATATAGTTGGCATTCACTTTGAATGGATCCACATCAACCTTCATCTCTTTCTGTTTGTGTTCAAACTTCAATTTTCCTTCTTTGATGCTTTTTTGTATAAGATCCCTGAAACGAATATAATTATTAGTCGAATGACCATATCTATTATGGCATTTACAGTATTTTTGACCTTTTATTTCTTCCATAATAGGGATTTTATACCCATCAGGAAGTTTGATTTTGTCTTTCAATAACACATCAAAAATTTGGTCTGCCTTTGTTATGTCAAAAGCATATGATGGCTTATTAAGGAACTTCATTTTATATTTAATTCAATTAGGCATTAAATATGAACAAGTATAAAGAGGACCAATTTTTAATTCTACAATGTTAATCTTATTTTGCTCATCATCTTCAGCCTCATCTATTTTGACATAGGTCATTCTATCATCTTTCAACTGTGTATAATATTTCTCTTGCCTATCAGGGATTTCAACATAAACAATTTTTTCTCTTCTGAGATGTTTCTTGACTCTTTCTTTTTCGAGTTTTAATTGCTCAATTTGTCTTACCTTATCAGCAAGTTGAGATATCTCTAACAGTTGTTGGTTTATTAGTTTCTTCCGAATAAAGTAATCTAAACCACCAGCAGTCATTTTAACCACATCAGATTCTAGAATAACTGTAAAGTACCTAGCTTTTATTTTCCTGAATCTTGCTAAATAGTCATTGTTGAATATTGAATTAGTTAGCATGGGAAATATGATAGTTAGTTTTTAGAAACAATAGTGTCATGGGGAATGGTTGAAGCCTTTAATTATTCCACTTGTAACTAGAACTTATATTTAATTTCTCATGTATATAAATACTTGTATGTTGAGTGAAATTAACTTAAGCAATTCAATCATAATTAGTTGTTTTATAGTTGTTCCTTATTTTCAAGTTGGTATCTGAGGGGTTCTAACCCAACTCTGGTTTTCCTTCCTTCCGGTTGAACCACTGTCAGCCGTGTCAGTTCTTACCTTTTTTTCCCGCCGCGTGTCTTTTGTCTCTCCCCTCTCGCAGTTGTCTTCTCCAATCTACACCTCTGTATTCCATTTTTGCCCTGGCCAATCACACCACCGTGTTCGCCGCCTTTCACTCGACCGACCACTGAAACAGGGCTGATGTCAGAGCTTCGAAGCGTCGCCATGCGCCAATCACTAGAATCTGCCTAGCTTCAGTTTTTTGCGTGCATGGGAGCGCATGAGGCCTTTTTTCCAACAGCTACTTTCATCGACCAACTCGTCGTGCCATTTCCAGAGAAGCCCAGTCCTCGTCGACCTTTTCCATCACCTGTTTGGCCTCTGTCTTGCACAAATCCCCTGTTTGGCCCTATGTTTCGCCTCTGTTCCTGTGTTCCTGGATTTGTTTCTGGTTTATCTTACTTTTTTCTCTCTCTGTTTGGATTGTTGGTATTTTTTGTGGTGGTTTATTGCTTTCTGTTGTGTTGTTGTTATTTCAGCATCTTTTCTAGGTTATTTTTTGCCTTCATAAACCTCTACCCAACCTCTTTATTCCTGTTCCAACATGTCAAAATTAGAGGTAACATCTTCCAATAGTGAGAAATTAGTTATTCTGGAAGTACTGCTATGACTACTGAAAAGTTGACGGGTAGTAAGAATTATCTAGCATGGGCTGATTCTGTGGAACTTTGGTTTATGGGCCAAGGATATGAAGATCGTCTTTTTACGAAAGAAGATAATATTCCAGTAGCTAATTGAGTAACTTGGAAGAAATTTATTGCCCAATTATGTAATATGATGTGGTAGTCTATTGATCCATAGAAAATCTTAATGTTTCGAGCATACAAGACAAGCAAAAAGGTATGGGATCGTGCTAAAGCCTTGTATTCAAATGATATTAAAAGGATGTATAACATTATCCAAAAGATGCATAGTTTGAAGCTTGAATGTACATATATGGATTTATTGATCCAAAGAAAATCTTAATGTTTCGGGCATACAAGACAAGCAAAAAGGTATGGGATCCTGCTAAAGCATTGCATTCAAATGATATTAAAAGGATGTATAACATTATCCAAAAGATGCATAGTTTGAAGCTTGAGGGTACATATATAGAATCGTATATTGGCCCTGTAGAAGTTGTTATGAAAGAATATTCAAACCTATTTCCTTATGTTGTTGATGCTAATGCTTATAGAACAATAAAAATTATTTTTGATAATTACTCTGTTGGAGCTTCCAATAGAACTTGAATCTCTTCGGCAACAAATCTTGGGCACCATACTTATTCCCTCCATTGAAAATGTCTTTGCAAGACTTCTGTAATCAGGCCCCACACTTGAAGCTGGCAATGTTGATCATGCCGCATTAGCATCCCAATCCTCTTCCCAAGTTTCCACTCGAGGAAGACATGGAAGCGGTCGTAGTCGTGGTAATCGTGCTTCACGACTTACTTGTACCTATTGCCATCGAGTAGGCCATACCCAAGACCGGTGTTATATGCTTTATGGTCGTCCTCCAAAGGTCGCTAATGTGGTACTATCCGATGAGACTTCTGAATCTCCTTCCAACTCGCAAGAAACACATGGTATTTATGTTTCAGGAAATGACTATAATGAGTTTCTCAAGTACCAAGTATCTTAGCAGGCTTCTACTCTTATTGCTTTGGTTGCACATTCTAGTAATCTTATTGTCTGTATTTCTTATTCTTCCTTTCTTGGACCATGGGTCTTTGATTCAGGTGCTTCTGATCACATTTTTGGTACTTCTTCTGTTCTTTGTAAACTTGAACAACCTATTTTTCTTCCATCCATTACTCTGGATGATGGTTCTAAAGTTTATGTTAAAGGGATAGGCCAAGCTAATCCTCTTCCCACGTTACCTTTAAAATTTATTCTCTATATGCCTAACTGTCCCTTTAATTTAATTTTTATTAGCTAACTTACTTGTTCTCTTAATTGTCCTGTTACTTTTTTTGCTGATTCCATTATTGTGTAGGATTAGGGAACGGGATAGACAATTGGTACCGGATGTGAATCTCAAGGATTATACTGTCTAACTATACCAAGTTCATCAGTATCTTGTGTCGTTGTTGAGTCTTCAAATTTGATTCATTGTCTCTTGGGACATCCCAGCCTATCCAAGCTCCAAACTATGGTTCCTAGTCTATCGTCGAGTCTTAATAACTTAAAGTGCAAGTCTTGTCAATTAGGAAAACATGTTCACATTTCTTTTTCTAATGGTGTAAGTAAGAGAGTTGCGTCTCCATTTGCCATTATTCATTCAGATGTTTGGGGCCCAAGTCGTGTTCCCTCTTATCAAGGTTTTCGTTATTTTGTTACCTTTATCGATGACTATTCTCGTTGTACTTTGTTATATTTAATGAAAGAAAGATCTGAATTATTTTCTATATTCAAATCCTTTTGTTCTAAAATTCATACATAATTCAATACTACTATTAAAATTTTGCGTAATTATATGCTCATGAATATTTTTCTGCATCTTTTTCATATTTTATGGCTTCGCAGGGTATTCTCCATCAGTCTTCTTATCCACACACTCTACAACAAAATGGAGTTGTTGAGCACAAACACCGCCACTTGCTAGAAACTGTTCGTACTTTACTTATTCATACTCATGTTCCCCTTCAATTTTGGAGTGAAATTATCCTTATTGCGTGCTACCTTATTAATTTTATGTCCTCCTCTATCTTGCAAAATCAAATCCGTCGTTTGATTTTATTTCCTCACAAGTCTATTTTCTCTCTTCTACTATGCATATTTGGTTGTGCTTATTTTATTCATGATCTTACACCAAGAAAAGATAAGTTAATTGCTCATTCTATTAAGTGTGTCTTCTTGGGATATACTCAATTCCAAAAAGGATATCAATGTTATTCCCCTGAACTTAACTATTTTATTGTGTCTGCAGATGTTACTTTTCTTGAAAATGCTCTTTTTCATATCTGATATTATCTTTCCTCTTGTCACTGAGGTTTTACTTGTTCCTTACTTAGACGAACCTTTTGTCCCTACTCCAGCTACTACCCTATCTGTCCTTGCAAATAAACCTCTCCAAGTTTATCATCGTTGACCTCATACATGGTCCAGATGCAATCCTTGCTAATTCACAACCAGAACCAGTGGCTAAACCCTCCTTAGATCCTGCTCTAGATGTTATCTTTAGTACTTCCATTGCTACCCAAAAAGTTACTCGTTCTACTCGCAATCCTCATCCTATTTATAATTTCTTGAGTTATCATCTATTGTCTTCTTCCTATTATGCTTTTATCTCTTCTTTGTCTTCTGTGACTATACCAAAAACAACATCTAAAGCCCTCTCTCATCCAAACTAGCGCCAAGCAATATAAGAAGAGATGTATGCATTACATGCCAATGGTACTTAGAAACTTGTTCCATTGCCACCTAGAAAATCTACTATGGGTTGTCAATGGATTTATACTATTAAGGTAGGACCTGATAGAGCTATTGATTGATTGAAAGCTCATCTTGTTGCTAAAGGTTTCACTTAAATTTTTGGCCTTGATTATGGAGATGCATTTTCTCCAGTTGCTAAAATGGCATCAATTCGTCTTTTCCTTTCCATGGTAGTCATCCGTCACTGGCCACTTTATCAACTTGATATTAAGAACGCATTCTTACATAGTGATCTCCAAGTAGAAATGTACATGAAGCAACCTCCGGGGTTTGTTGCTCAAGAGGAGACTAGCTTGGTCTATTGTTTGCGCAAATCTTTATATAGCTTGAAACAAACTTCTCGAGCTTGGTTTGGTAGATTTAGTACTATTATAGCAACTTTTGGTATGGTTCACAGTAAGGCCAATTACACAATTTTCTATCATCATTCCTCCTCTAGAACTTCTATATATCTGATTGTTTATGTCAGTGATATTGTTATCATTGGATAAGATCAAGAAGGAATTGAGAAGTTAAAACAACACCTATTTGATCACTGTCAGACTAAGGATCTTAGAAGGTTGAAATATTTCCTAGGAAAGTGGCACAATCTAATGTAGGTAGGGGTGTCCGTGGGTTGGGTTAGGTGGGTTCAACATCATTTTTGGACTCAACCCGCGTAAGATATTTTTTCCTTCGACCCAACCTAATCAAGATATTTTTCTCACTCGACTCGGCCCGACCCAACCCATTCAAGAGTGGGTTGGGTTGGGTCGAACCCGTGGGTTTGATATTTTTTTAAAAAAAATTATTGAGAAAAAGTCAAAATAAAAAATTTAACAAATTAACAACTAACAAGTCTTACTAAGTCTTAAATAAATTAAACAAAGCTAGTCATAACTCAAACAACAAATTAGTCTAACCAAA
Organism: Ormosia semicastrata; assembly: GCA_029884595.1. Lineage (NCBI taxonomy): Eukaryota > Viridiplantae > Streptophyta > Magnoliopsida > Fabales > Fabaceae > Ormosia > Ormosia semicastrata. Next base: position 3,077,894 of record JAQQTO010000045.1, read on the forward strand.
CAAAGTCAGTGTCATCACGCATGTCATATGAATTATGGATAACATAATCATTGAATTCACTCTCTATTTTATCCATATACTCTTTATCATCTAAATGATCCATTAGTTTTTCAACACAACGGTCACTTAGATGCATCGAGAGTCTTATGAACTTATTTTCTTTGTTCACTTTAAGAGTGACACTTGATAATCACATATTTTATTTATTAAGAAACCCTTATGTTTAGTCATTTACACTCTCCATATTCTTAATTGATTAAGTTTGGCATGATTTTGTGAGTTTGAGTTCAAATTGGTCCTAATTGAATATTTTCAGCATTATTGAGATTTTACACTATTTCTGTATTTTGGTCATAACTTGAGTTCCTGATATCTGATAATCATGAATTTATCTTTTAGGAAAGCTAAGAGGAAGCTCTACAACTTTGATGAAGAGCTCGAAGTCCTAAACAGATTTCTAAGGGACCTAAGTTTACATGGAAGTCAGAATACGGGTTCTGTCACTAGAATCCGAACGGTGTGCACTCATAAAATCATATCTCAAGCTGTAATAATGGAGATGGGCTGAAATTTGGATAGTTGATAGTCAAGACCCAAATAAACAACTTTCATGAAGAACACCTTTTGAAAGAATGAAGTCTAATGGGTCAGTTTGGGCTTGCAAGTCGGAACAGAGGTACTGAAGTTGGGTTTGAGCAAGCTGTGGTATTTGGGTCATATCTTGGGCTGTAGGAAGCCAAATTGGACGATCTAGATATGCATGTTATAGCCAAGACAAAGATCTACAACTTTCATGAAGAGTACTTTTCATGAATCTGAAGTATAATCAGTCGTTTTTGGCTTCCAAGTCAGACCAAGGAATTTTTGCACTCAACCACTCCACTTCACTCATCCACTCAACTAACCCACTCAACCAAACCACTCAATCACTCCACTAAATCAATCCACTCAACTACTCAACTACTCCACTAAATCAATCCACTCAACTACTCAACCACTCCACTCCACTCCACTCATCCACTCAACTACTCATCCACTCATCCACTCAACCACTCTACTCCACTCACTCACTCAACTAACTCACTCAATCAATCCACTCAACCACTCCACTCCACTCACCCACTCAACCAACCCACTCATCCATCCACTCCCCTTTGTCATTTTGTTACCCTAAACTTCTATAAAAGGCACCATTGGTTATCATGAAAGAAGTTGGACTCTCCTTCATTTCTCTCATAGTTTCTTCTTGTTTCTTCATAGTTTTTCTTGTGATTTCCTTCTAGATATGTGTAACTAAACCTCCCTTGGTTAAGGGAGTGATGAAACCACTAGTATTAATGTTGTGAACCTTGCATATTTGATTATTTTAACATAGTTATGTTTTTATTCATATATTTCTGAATCTATTATTGGTATGAAGGTTTTTATACTTGTTTCCACTTTCAAAGTGGTAGATCTGGGTTTATTATGCACGGTTGGGGTAGTAGATCTAACAAAATGTATGATGTTCATGTGGGTACAATTATCTTTGTGCTATTTGCCAGTTCTAAAAGTGGTAGATCTGGGTTTATTATGCGCGGTTGCGGTAGTAGATCTAGAGAAATATATGTTCTAAGTAATTTAATCCGGTGTGTGATTAGATCTTAGTGTAATTGGTTTTCTAAATCTTAATGCAATTGTTGGATAGTTGTAAGAGCGGTTGCTTTATGACTAATCAGTGATTAGGAGTTGATTTGAGCGGTTGCTAAATTGGCCAACACGTAAGGAAAACAGAGATTTACTCTCACAATTGCGTAAGAACATAATTGAGCATGTTGGAATAAAATGATATGTGGATTTACATTATCATATAAATCTAGTGGTGGATTCAATCTCTTAACCAATTTTCTTATATTGTTGATTTCAGTTTGTTTATTGTTATTGTCTTTGAAGCTGTTCATTGTTCATCAAAACTCTAAAACCCCCTATTTACTATTTATTATTAATCAGAGTTTACATTGGGAATTATTTAATAGTGTTAATTGAATTGGTTCTCTGTGGATCGACCCTTACTAACTACAACTAGTTGTAAGATTTTTATTTTCTGGTGGGTCGACAACTGATTTTTATCTAAATTTTAATCATTACATCCGCACGCATCGAATTTTGGCTTATTCTTAGGGAGCCAATTTTTCAATTACACTATTAATTTATTTCCTATTTTTACTGTTTTTATTTTTGTTTTTATTTTTGAATCTTTCTTTACGAGTGTTTTGTAGGTGTTGATGTCCATTGAAGGGGTAGACGAAGGATTGCTAAATTTGAGGAACTATATTGATCAACTCACTTCACATCCTCAATTTTCCTTCCATCAGGATAATTTCCACTTCATACCTGCTGACATTGAAGCTAGTTACATTGATCTATCAAGTTCGAGAGGCATCTGAAATATACGAAGAAGTGACGATGGCGAGAAAACACTTTAAGGGCATTGGGTGCTCCAGATCTAGATCAACGACCTACGTGCATAGACATTTTGAAAATGAAGAGGCATTTGAATTGAAATCCGGCTTAATCCATCTCTTGCCATCTTTCAATGGATTACCCGGAGAGGACCCCAACAAGCACTTGAAGAAAATTCATGTGGTATGTTCTAGCATGAAACCTGCAGGAATTCATGTAGAGCAAGTCAAATTGAGAGCCTTTCCATTCTCATTGAAAGACTCAGCAAAGGAGTGGCTTTACTACTTGCCACCCGGATCCATCCAATCATGGCAGGACATGGCCCGAACTTTCCTAGACAGATACTTCCCTGCCTCAAAAGCTGCAACAATCAGAAAAGAAATCTGTGGTATTCAACAAAGGCATGGGGAATCACTCCATGACTACTGGGAGAGATTTAAGAAGCTATGTTTCATTTGCCCTCATCATCAAATAAGTGAGCAACTCTTAATTCAAGTATTTCTATGAAGGCTTACAAGTGATGGATCGCAACATGATTGATCTTTGCTAGCGGAGGAGCATTGGTTGATAAAACTCCTCAAGAAGCTAGAAACTTGATCTCAAGAATGGTGCCAATACTCAACAATTCTACTCTAGAAATGACACTAGAGTAAGAGCGATGAAAGAAGTAGAGACAACAAGTCTACAGCTGACAAATGACTTAATTGATTTGCTATGGTTCATTGCGGTTAATGGATACGGGCAAAGCACCGGTTCATGCTTGTGGGATCTGTTGTTCATCTGGACATCCCACGATATGTGTCCCACTCTCCAAGAGGACACTAATGAGGAGGTAAGAAGCGAAGAGGGATATCTTTGGACTTTCAAAAAATTACAACCCCTACTCAAACACATATAATCCAGGTTGGAGGGATCATCCTAATTTCGGCTATGCAAAGCAACCTCAAAATCAACCTCCAAACTTATTGACCTCCGGGATTCCAACAAAGGCAAGCACCTTTCCTCGAGACAAGACAAGTTCAAGCTCCTAAGTAACCTGACCCTTCACTAGAGGAGCTAGTGAAGCAAATGGCCACTAATAATTTGCAGTTCCAACAAGAAACAAATGCAACCATACAAAGTTTCAAACAAGAAACAAGGACTGCAATCAATAACTTGCAGAATCAGATAGGGCAACTGTCCACAGAATTCAACAAGTTTCAAAGCCAAGCTTCAGGAAAACTACCCTCACAGCCAGAAGTAAATCCGAGGGAAAATGCTAGTGCTGTCACGTTGAGAAGCGGAAAGACGATGGATGAGCCTACATCTCCTCTACCAATCACTCAAGAGAAAGATGAACCACCCAAAGAAGCAAATGATAAGGGGCAAACTTCCAAAGCTCCTAAGGTAAGTATTTCTGAACCCCTTCCTAAATATGTTACTAAAGCTCCTTTTCCTAGTAGGTTGGTTAAAACCAAGAAAGAAGAAGCAGAAAAAGAAATACTTGAGACTTTTAGGAAGGTAGAGGTTAATATCCCTTTGTTAGATGCCATTAAGCAGGTACCTAGATATGCAAAATTTCTGAAAGAATTATGCACTAACAAGAGGAAGTTAAAAGGAAATGAAAAGGTCCAAGTGGGAGAAAATGTTTCAAATTTGTAATTAAAAAGAAACTCCCAACCAAATGTAAGGACCCTGGCACATTCACCATTCCATGCACTATATGTAACACAAGGTTTGAAAGGGCAATGCTTGATTTAGGTGCATCTATAAATGTCATGCCATATTCTATTTATGCATCTTTATACTTGGGTCCTTTGGAACCTACTGGTGTTGTTATTCAATTGGCTGATAGATCTAATGCATACCCTAAAGGTGTGGTTGAAGATGTTTTGGTGCAGGTGAATGAATTAGTGTTTCTAGCAGACTTCTATGTTTTGGACATGGAAGAGGATGAGTCTCCCAAATCTGCTCCTATCTTGCTAGGGAGACCATTTTTGAAGACTACGCAGACAAAAATTGATGTGCACTCAGGAACTCTAACAATGGAATTTGATGGGGAATTAATTAGATTCAATATTTTTGAAGCTATGAGATACCCAAGTGATGTGCACTCTGCTAGTTTAATTAATTCTTTTGATCCTTTTGATTCTTTAATTTCTGCAGCTTTTGATACTAACCATTTTGATGCTCTTGATACAATTCTAACTCATAGCTCAGATGTACAGGAGGAAAAGAATAAGAGTGAAGAAAAGCCATGGAGTGAAGACATTGATGAAATTGTTACTGCCTTACAAGAGCTCTCTTCCACTCCAGAAGAGCACGAGGTAACTTTTGTTGATTTACTGTTACTCTGATATACCTCAACCTTATGTTGTGCAGGCACTGAATTGGAACTTAAAACACCTTTGCTGATCATCTTAAATACATCTTCTTGGGGAGAAGGACACCCTTCCAGTAATAATTGCAAAGTCACTCACCCAAGAACAAGAAGAGAAAGCGGTAGCTATTTTGCGCAGAACATAAGACATGACCATTGGTTGGTCAATAGGCGATATCAAGGGTATTAGTCCCTCCATTTGTATGCACAGGATATTAATGGAGGAGGATACTAAACCTGTGAGAGACCCTCAGCGGAGGTTGAATCCTCCTATGATGGAAGTTATGAAAAAGGAGATACTGAAACTCCTAAGTGTGGGGGTGATCTACCCCATTTCTGACAGCAAGTGGGTAAGCCCAGTCCAGGTAGTACCAAAGAAATCTGGAATTACTGTGGTAAGAAATGCTGAAAATGAGCTTATTCCCACTAGGTTACAGACAGGGTGGCGTGTTTGTATTGATTACAGGAAGTTAAATGCCGCCACGAGAAAAGACCACTTTCCTTTACCTTTCATTGATCAAATGTTAGAAAGATTAGCTGGTCATTCTCATTATTATCTTCTGGATGGTTTTTCAGGTTACAATCAGATTGCCATAGCTCTAGAAGACCAAGACAAGACTATATTCACTTTTCCATTTGGTACCTTTGCATATAGGCGAATGCCTTTTGGACTCTGCAATGCACCAGGAACTTTCCAAAGATACATGATGAGTTTATTTTCTGATTACATTGAAAACATCATTGAGGTTTTTATGGATGACTTTAGTGTCTTTGGAAATGATTTTGAAAATTGCCTGGAACATTTAACATTGGTTCTTAAAAGATACATTGACACTAACTTGGTACTGAATTGGGAAAAATGTCATTTCATGGTGAATGAAGGTATTGTGTTAGGTTATGTAATTTCTGCTAGGGGAATTGAAGTAGATAAAGCTAAGGTAGAACTCATGCATTCTTTGCCACCACCCACTAGTGTGCGGGAGATTCGTTCTTTTATTGGTCATGCAGGTTTCTACCGGAGATTCATTAAAGACTTTTCTAAAGTCTCATTGCCCCTTTGCAGACTTCTTCACAAAGATGTTAATTTTAACTTTGATGAGAAATGTATGGAAGCTTTCAATAAACTCAAGAAGTTGTTAACTATTGCGCCTATCATCAGGCCACCCAACCTGGGAGTTACCTTTTGAACTAATGTGTGATGCCAGTGACTTTGCAGTAGGAGCTGTCTTAGGACAACGAGTTGATAGAGTTCCTTATGCCATTTACTATGCATCAAGGACTCTAAATGATGCTCAACTTAATTACTCAACCACAGAAAAGGAACTTCTAGCTGTTGTATTTGCTTTAGAAAAATTTAGATCATATCTAATTGGTTCTAAAGTGATTATGTTTTCAGATCATGCAGCCTTGAAGTATCTTCTAACAAAGAAAGAAGCAAAGCCTAGATTGCTCCGATGGATTTTATTGCTCCAGGAATTTGACTTGGAGATTAAAGACAAGAAAGGGAGCGAAAACTTGGTGGCCGATCACTTGAGTAGATTGGTAACTGAAGAGGAAGAAATACCTATCATGGAGACTTTTTCGGATGAATATTTGATGGTTGTCAACACCATAATCCCTTGGTATGCTGACATTGTTAACTACCTGGTTACTAAGGACTTTCTGGAGGGTTTGAACAAGGCCCAAAGAGATAAATTAATGAGTGACTGTAAATACTATATCTGGGATGACCCGTACTTATGGAAGCATTGTGCAGATCAAGTCATTAGGAGGTGCATTCCTGATTCTGAGACACACTTCATCCTCTTCTTTTGCCACACCTATGCATGTGGAGGACACTTTGGCAGTAAAAGGACAACCAATAAAGTGCTTGACAGTATTTTCTATTGGCCTTCAATTTTCAAAGACGCTTACAACTTCTGTAAGTCTTGTGACCGCTGTCAGAGAACAGGTAATATTGGTCCTCGTAATCAAATGCCTCAGACTCTGATCATTTTTGTGGAACTCTTTGATGTGTGGGGTATTGATTTCATGGGACCATTCCCTCCTTCATTTGGTTTCATATACATTCTTTTATCTGTTGATTATGTGTCTAAATGGGTGGAAGCAAAAGCCACCCGATCTGATGATTCTAAAACTGTTGCAGATTTTGTTAGAACACATATTTTCTCCAGGTTCGGGACCCCAAGGGCTATCATCAGTGACCAAGGGACTCATTTTTGCAACAGAACCTTTGATGCTCTATTGAAAAGATATGGAGTTATGCACAGAATCTCCACTCCTTACCATCCACAGACAAATGGGCAAACTGAAGTGTCCAACCGGGAGATTAAGTCAATCCTTGAAAAGACAGTGAATCCCTCAAGAAAAGATTGGAGCACTCGACTTGAAGACACTTTATGAGCTTATAGGACTGCCTATAAGACTCCCATTGGCATGTCACCATTTCGGTTGGTGTATGGAAAGCCCTGTCATTTGCCCGTTGAGTTGCAACATCACTCTTACTGAGCCATTAAACAAGTAAATATGGAATTGGAAGGAGCTGGAAAGCAAAGGAAGTTCCAGTTACAGGAACTGGAAGAATTAAGAAATGAGGCCTTCGAGAGTGCCCTGATTTATAAGACTAAAGCTAAGGCATTCCATGACCAGTTGATTTCCAGAAAGAAATTTCACAGAGGGCAAAAAATTCTACTTTTTCAATCAAGACTCAAATTGTTTCTAGGTAAACTGCGTTCTAAGTGGATTGGGCCATTTGTGGTAACTAATGTTTTTCCTTTTGGTGCAGTTGAGATCAGGAGTGAAATTTCAGGCAAAGCATTTAAGGTCAATGGTCATCGTCTCAAACCTTATTATGAACTTCCAGAGAATGCAGAAGTAGAGGTAATGAACCTTCTCTATCCGCATTATGAATAAAAAAAAATAGTTGTATGCCCGACAATAAGCGACAACAATTGCGAAAATCTTGCAGTATGGATTTTATTGACCTACTTTATTCAAGGTCTGCAAAAGCTGTGAAAATTGGTCAAAAAAGTTCTGCTTTGAGATTATCATCTGCACCTACTCCTTGAAAAATTGAGATCTAGGAGGCGCGGTTCTTTTGTTGTCAAACACGTGTATCCTCTGGGGCCATAGATATTGAGGATCCTAGGAATGGTAATGCGCTTAAAGTTAATGGACAAAGACTCAACCATTCCTGGAAAACCAAGTTCAGTAGTTCTTTGTGTTCCCGGTTAAATGGCGGATAACGGTACTCCGTGACTCTCAAGTCCGTTTATTTTTCAGTTTCCCATAATAACTGATTTCTTCTCCTTTCAAAATGGATGTCATTCTCTCAAATCTAAGAAAACATTTTCCTTCTCTCCCTCTAAATGCTCTAACAAAAGTCTATGAAGCTAGGTGTGAAAGATTGAGATTGTTAATGTATAAGGGCATCCCAGAAGATATACGCTAGATAATCGAAGCAAAGGTTCGTTTAGCAGGTGAGTCCTCAATTTCATTTAACTCATATATGCCCGGTCTTGGAAGAAGTTCATATTCTAAAAGGAGAAGAGCAAAAAGGTTACAAGTTTGTCACAAATGTGGACGATGGAACTGTAACAAGTGATGTCGTACTTTGGGGATGGTTTCCGCAAATAGAGAAGATAAAATTTTCTTCATTAAGAATGGACTGAGTAAGGAGTCATTAGATGATATCTTATTGACTCTTGAGACGCATTCTTGTGGATTGGTGCATCGTGAAATTCTTAAATTGTGGAATCTCTTCAAGGATGAAAAAAAACGCTACAGTCTTGGGAATCTGACTCTAAAAGACCCTGTTTGCCAATTTATAAGAAAATTGGATGGGAAGCTTATCCTCGACTCATAGAAGACGTTTAAGCCGTTACTGGACGTTAAACCAGAGGCAGATGTGAGCCATATCCACAAACAATCTGTACGTATCATCATCATCTTCTTCTTCTTCTTCATGTCATCTTTAAAAAAAAAACAAAAAAAATAAAAAAAAAAAAAAAAAAACAAAAAAAAAGCAAAACAAAAAAAAGAAAGAAAAGATTCTGTGTTTCTTAATTTCAACCTTTTCTGACAACAACCAACCTACCCTTATAGGTACAATTATTTCCCTTCCTATTCTTTTTCTTATTTAAACACTCCATTTTCTCCACTAACCTTTAACTCAGAAACACTCAAAGAGAGGAAGAGTATAGAATGGGGCCTTCTATTCGTAACCTCAAAAATGTCTGTGTTTTTTGTGGGTCGAGTTATAGGAAGGGATTAGAATTTGTAAACGCAGCTAGCACTCTTGGTCGATCACTTGCTGCGAGAAATATTCATCTTGTATATGGGGGAAGTTGTCGTGGGTTAATGGGGGCTGTATCATTTTCTGCTTTTATAGGAGGTAGTCAGGTTTTAGGTGTTATTCCTAAACCTTTAGCTGCAAATAACATCATTGGAAAGACAGTTGGAGAAGAAATTCAGGTAACATCCATGCATGGACGAATGAAAACAATGGTTGACAATTCTGATGCATTTCTTGTCTTACCAGGTGGTTTTAGTACTTTGGAAGAAATTTTTCAAATTGTCTCTTGGGCCGAACTGAACATCCACCATAAACCCATTGGTTTGTTGAATGTTAATAATTTCTTTGATCTTTTGTTATTTTTTCTTGACAATCTTTGTGGAGCAGAAATTTATCACTCCTTCTAAGAAGACAACTTCTTATCTCTGCCTCCACTATTGATGAGCTCATTGATAAATTAGAAGCTTTTGAGTATGTACCTGATAAGGTATTAGCTCAGATAGACTAGTCAACAGGAAGCAGCAAAGGAAGTGACAAGAAAAGAAAGCCAGATCTGACACTTTCTCTTTAGTTGGTTTGATTTTATTGTACTTTGTTTCTGTTTAAATTTGTGTCAACTTTCTCCAACAGGTAATATCTTCTATCCTTTAATCATCTATATTTTAACATTGGGGACAATGTTGTGATCTAGTTGGGGAAGAAGGATAGTTGACCTAAAAAAAAAAATTTGTTGTTTTGTTTGGAAAGTATGATATGATTGTCATGGACTTATTAAACCAATTAGTGATGGCAGAGTAAGGAGTAATTTTACTCTTGAGACGCATCTTAATTGGTGGCAGAGTAAGGAGTTTGTTTTTAGGTAGTAATTAATTAGTATTAAATTGTGGAAGTACTAAAGTTTTATTATTTGATTTCTTTTCGAGTGGTCGATGCGATCTTCGACAACAGTGTGTTTCTTTTCTGCTTAGCGTTGATTCACTTCTTATCGAGGTTGTGTTCTTTTCTATATCTCTCTTTCACATTGAGGGCAATGTTATATTAAGTGTGGGGGAGAGATTTTAGCATTTAAAAAAATGTCTTAATTTCAAAAAAAAAAAGTTTTAAAAGAAAAAGAATCATTGCATGATTGAATAACTTTTCTCCCTTCTTGAACTGATGTGCTTGGTGATGGATGATTGAATTGATGAATTGAGTTTGATGGATGCATACCTTGTGAGATTTTGAGCCTAATGGATGGATTCAACATTTATGTCATTCTCTTCTTTCTTGTGCGACTTTCACTCATGTTAATGACCACTCTAGAACTTGCTTTGATTCTTTTTAAGGCTACATTTCACTTGCATGCATGAACATGATTGAGGCCCTCTTTCTTAATTAGCCAGTTTAACCAAATAGTCAACCTTGTTTTCAATATGATATCAAGCACTCTTTTGACTTCTTGAAAATTTTCTGATTCCTACCAACCTTGTATATTTTCCTTTACTTAACCCCTTTGAGCTTATTTGACCATTCCTTGTTTCTAGCTCATTATGTACCTTAAATGAAAAATCGTGTTTTTATTTTACCTTAGGGAATAAAAGAACATTAGCTTGGTTAATGGATGAGTTTTTGAACAAGTGTGGGGGTGTGTGTACAAAATGGTTGTTGAAAAAGGAAAGAGTGCTTAAAAAAAATGTATGTATATAGTTATGTTCATAAAAAAAAAAGGATTGAGAAATGAATATGTAAAGGGTTATACATTAGAGTTAGGATGAACTTTTATGCTTGTTATTTGAACTCAGCTCTCATTTGCTTTTATTCTCTTTGGTATTTATCCTCTCATATCCATTTTACCCTCTTCTATTACCTTGACCTCACTACAACCTTGAATAAAGTCCTCATGATTTGTGTATGCATGTGTTTTGAGTAGTGGAGAAATAGAAGATAAGCAAGCTTATGGTAGTGCAATTTTCATGGTTGAATTGAGTGAAATACCTACTTTTTAAACACTTGAGAAATTGAGAGGGAATCTTGTGAAGATCTATCATTCTCGATTCATATTGAAGATACCTTACTTGTTGGTTTGAGATGTGGAGAATTGTTAACTCATGAATGTTTTGATCCTTTGAACCTTTGGTTGTTCTTCTTGATTGTAAAATTTTGGGCTCTTGAATGTCGTTAGAATTTAAATTTTTGTTAATCTCTTATGTCCTTGTTTTGGTCTTGAGTTTTGCCCAGGAGTGCAAAAAGCTAAGTGTGGGGGAATTTGATAATCACATATTTTATTTATTAAGAAACCCTTATGTTTAGTCATTTACACTCTCCATATTCTTAATTGATTAAGTTTGGTATGATTTTGTGAGTTTGAGTTCAAATTGGTCCTAATTGGATATTTTCAGCATTATTGAGATTTTACACTGTTTCTATATTTTGGTCATAACTTGAGTTCTTGATATCTGATAATCATGAATTTTATCTTGTAGGAAAGCTAAGAGGAAGCTCTACAATTTTGATGAAAAGCTCGAAGTCCTAAACAGATGTCTAAGGGACCTAAGTTTACATGGAAGTCAGAATACGGGTTTTGTCACTAGAATCCGAATGGTGTGCACTCATAAAATCATATCTCAAGCTGTAATAATGGAGATGGGCTGAAATTTGGATAGTTGATAGTCAAGACCCAAATAAACAACTTTCATGAAGAACACCTTTTGAAAGAATGAAGTCTAATGGGTCAGTTTGGGCTTGCAAGTCGGAACAGAGGTACTGAAGTTAGGTTTGAGTAAGCTGTGGTATTTGGGTCATATCTTGGGCTGTAGGAAGCCAAATTGGACGATCCAGATATGCATGTTATAGCCAAGACAAAGATCTACAACTTTCATGAAGAGTACTTTTCATGAATCTGAAGTATAATCAGTCGTTTTTGGCTTCCAAGTCAGACCAAGGAATTTTCACACTTAACCACTCCACTCCACTCATCCACTCAACTAACCCACTCAACCAAACTACTCAATCACTCCACTAAATCAATCCACTCAACTACTCAACCACTCCACTAAATCAATCCACTCAACCACTTCACTCCATTCATCCACTCAACTACTCATCCACTCAACCACTCAACCACTCCACTCCACTCACCCACTCAACTAACTCACTCAATCAATCCACTCAACCACTCCACTCCACTCACCCACTCAACCAACCCACTCATCCATCCACTCCCCTTTGTCATTTTGTTATCCTAGACTTCTATAAAAGGCACCATTGGTTATCATGAAAGAAGTTGGACTCTCCTTCATTTCTCTCATAGTTTCTTCTTGTTTCTTCATAGTTTTTCTTATGATTTCCTTCTAGATATGTGTAACTAAACCTCCCTTGGTTAAGGGAGTGATGAAACCACTAGTATTAATGTTGTGAACCTTGCATATTTGATTATTTCAACACAGTTATGTTTTTATTCATATATTTCTGAATCTATTGTTGGTATGAAGGTTTTTATACTTGTTTCCACTTTCAAAGTAGTAGATCTGGGTTTATTATGCACGGTTGTGGTAGTAGATCTAGCAGAATGTATGATGTTCATGTGGGTACAATTATCTTTGTGCTATTTGCCAGTTATAAAAGTGGTAGATTTGGGTTTATTATGCGCGGTTGCGGTAGTAGATCTAGAGAAATATATGTTCTAAGTAATTTAATCCTAGTGTGTGATTAGATCTTAGTGTAATTGGTTTTCTAAATCTTAATGCAATTATTGGATAGTTGTAAGAGCAGTTGCTTTATGACTAATCAGTGATTAGGAGTTGATTTGAGCGGTTGCTAAATTGGCCAACACGTAAAGAAAATAGAGATTTACTCTCACAATTGCGTAAGAACATAATTGAGCATGTTGGAATAAAATGATATGTGGATTTACATTATCATATAAATCTAGTGGTGGATTCAATCTCTTAACCAATTTTCTTATATTGTTGATTTCAGTTTGTTTATTGTTATTGTCTTTGAAGCTGTTCATTGTTCATCAAAACTCTAAAACCCCCTATTTACTATTTATTATTAATCAGAGTTTACATTGAGAATTATTTAATAGTGTTAATTGAATTGGTTTTCTGTGGATCGACCCTTACTAACTACAACTAGTTGTAAGGTTTTTATTTTCTGGTGGGCCTGACAACTGATTTTTATCTAAATTTTAATTACTACATCTGCACGCATCAACACCACAATGCCTACACTTAAACTTGATTGGAATAACACAAAAATGAGGAGAAAGCATCCTAAAATGTCACCATGGGTATTTAGGATCCATGGACATCTCATAGAACTTTGCACAACGGCATGCCCTCCTTTTCTCCTTAGTCTGCACAATCAACAAGACAATTGTCAAATTACATACAAATTTAAACTCAACAATGAAATAATAAGTTCATAAGAATTAGAAAGCCAACCATTAAATCGCAAACAGCTAAAAGAATCAATATTTAAGACTCACAATTTCTTCTCTAATGGCTGACATATCTAATATACCAAAAAGTTATTAACAATTAGTAATAGATAATTAATAATTCATTAAACAAATTGAATGGGTTCTATATAACACACTACTAGTTTCAAACTTCTCAATCCCATCCATCTAAGCCCGTAAATCTATGGGTTTCTTAGGAGTCCTCAATTAATTTTGAGCATATATCAATACCTCAACAGTGATAAGTTGCAAAAAGCTAGGAAAAGGGTCAAGAACTCGCCCTTCAATACTAAATGTTGACTCAGATGAAACTGTAGAAACAGGAATTGGTAAGATATCCTTAGCAATGAATGAAAGAATATGATACTTCTTGGTCTGTGGGTGGGTTGGGTTGTGCGGGTTAGAAGTGTTCCAACTCGTTACCCGACCCACACACTGTGGGTTGAACATTTTTTAACCCGATCCAACCCGCGAACCTAACCTAATCCGCATTTTATGGGTTGGATTGGGTCGAAACCCGCGAGTTTATGGGTCAACCCGACCCCCTGGACACCCTTAAATGCAGGGATTTGCATCTCACAGATAAAATATACATTAGACATTCTTAAGAAAACTGAAATATTGGATTCTAGGTCAATAGATACCCCAATGGATCCCAATGTCAAAATCAATCCAGATCAAGGAGAACCATTATCTGATCTAGCCAAATATCACAGGTTGATTGGCTGATTAAATTATTTGATTGTTACCCGATCAGATATATCCTTTGCTATGAGCATCTTTAGTCAATTTCTCGACTCACCATGTGAAGGACATTGGGATGTAACCATTAGAGTTCTTAGATATATCAAAGGGACTCTAGGAAATAGCCTATTGTATGAAGATAAAGGACATACTCAGAATGTGGGATACACTGATGTAGATTGGGTAGGTTCTCCATTCGATAGACGTTCTACATCATGTTATTGTGTTCTTTTTGGTGGAAACCTAATATCTTGGAAAAGTAAAAAAGAACGACAAAATCGAGTGCAGATGCAGAGTATCGTGCTATGGCACTTGCAACATGTGAGCTAATATGACTGAAACAATTAATCAATGAACTCAAATTATGTGAACTAGGCAAGATGGAGCTTATATGTGATAATCAGGTAGCCTTACATATCGCTTCTAACCCTTTGTTTCATGATAGGACTAAACACATAGAAATTTATTGTCATTTTGTGATAGAGAAGATACAAAGTGGAGAAGTAGTGACTGCCTTTGTCTGCTCAAATAATTAGCTTGCAGATATTTTCACCAAATCTCTTAGGGGTCCACAGGTACATTTCATATGTAATAACCTTAGTGCATATAATTTATATGCTCTAACTTGAGGGGGGTGTTGAATATTGAATTAGTTAGCATGGGAAATATAATAGTTAGTTTTTGGAAACAATAGTGTCATAAGGAATGGTTGAAGTCTTTGATTATTCTTCTTGTAAATAGAACTTATATTTAATTTCTCATGTATATAAATACTTGTATGTTGAGTGAAATTAACTTAAGCAATTCAGCCATAATCAGTTGTTTTACAGTTGTTCCTTATTTTTAAGTTCATCAATGGATTCTCCATCGCCTCTTCTAATGTTAAATAAATCCACGAGACTTACCTTAGACTTTCCTCTAAAGAACTGATCATGAAAGTTTCTTTCAAGTTGGTTCCAAGAGTGGATGAAATTTGGTGGGCGAGTTGTAAACCAAGTAAGGGCATTCTCGGCTAAACAATTAGAGAAATACTTCATTTTTAAATGTTCATTAATGGCTATATCCCCTGCTTTGGTAGTATATCAAGCAATATGTTCCACTGTGAATTCACCACTCTCACCAACAAATTTACTTGAGATTTTAGGGGCTTTCCATCCTTTAGGCAATTCTGCCTATTGCATGAATTCAAGAAAGGCTGACACAAAATAAGTCTAGTTTGCATAACCTACGTTGAAACCATACATATTTAGCACCTATTCAACTACTTGGTTGATATTTTGATGCCCCATGCAACATTCTTTTTTTAGCAGGTTAGACTTGTATATGGTTCTAAGGTATCATAATACTTGTTTAACATATATGTTAATTTTTGAGACGTTTTGAGTTAATTTAGGCACTTTACCGCAACACAAAACATGCAAAATGGCTATTTTAACTCAGGAAAATAGCATAAATGCTAAATCAAAGGAAATAAATAAGGAAAATTTTATTAGTAGGTCACAAATGTGTGAAAGATGATGTTGTTAAATTTTGAGGACAAATAGAGTCAATTTGGCATTTTGAAGGACACTGTAAAAGTATTTTAATACCGGATTGAGAAATTACAGATATGGAAAAAAATTGAGAAATGTATGAAATCCTAAAATTTTTCCTGATACTTATAAAGGTTGAAAATTTCATTTATGATAAATTAAAGTGCATTTAGCAGATAAAAATTTATTAATGAATTTTACTTTTTTCCTTCCATTTTCTCTCTCTCACGTCTCACTTCTCATCATTGCTCTTAAGATATTTTCCCACTCCTCTCTCTCCCTCACTTTCTCGGCTGCTACACCAAAAAGAAGGGACAAAGAAACAAATAAAAGGGAAGACAAAGAAAAGAAAAAAAATAAGAGATGAGGAGAGAAAGAGAGACCGAGACAGAAACATAAATAAAGGAGGAAGAGAAAGATAGGGAGGAGGGGGCGTGACAACCTAGGAAAATGAAGAAGGAAGAACACCAAGCAAGGTCAAGCCACCATGGAAGGCCAAGGTAGGGGGATTTTTCTCGTCTTTCCTATCCATTTTCGTTTTCTTTCAAACTAGATCTTTGATGAAAATGTTGAGATTTTACTTGAGAATGAAAGATTCATGTGTTTGTGTGTGATTCATGACATGAGAACTTAATTTTTTCCCTCTTGATTTTGGATGAGTTTTGGGATTCAAAAAGGGGTATTAAACCTGTTTTTTATATGTGATTTTGGATGAGGATTTTGATGCTTGAAAATGTTAACTTTGATGATTTATTGATGAATGTTGGACTGATTTTTTGGTTTGATTTGAAAAATGAATGGATTTTTGGCTGAAAACTAGAAAAATTTGGTGTTGTTGCGCGTCTAACATTGCGGCTCCAGATTTTCATGCCGTGGCGCCCAGAGCGACTAGGAGTTGGATTTCTGGCACTTAGGCGCCAGACTGGCAGAATAGAATTTCTACTCTATTTCTTAAGAATTTGCTTTCAAAATGCAATGTAATGCTATATTTGAAATATATAAGATGAAAAAGAGCATAAATAATGTTATGTAAATGATGCTTGATTGCATAACATGACTGAATCAAATGAGACTGACGATTTGAGAAATATTTTCATGATATTTGAATACCCATAATGATTATGATTGGATTATGCACTATATTGCATATGTGATGATTTGATTTTCATGGGTATCCACTTTGTGGAACTAGGCCGAGTTAGATTTTGGATGTACTTGCACTAGGGTAAATCTTGGTTAATGGTAAGAGAACATGTGATTTTCTTTATACCAGAATAATTGAGGTTAAGGAAGAACCTTCCTCTTTACCTGAGCTTCCCTAGTTATCAAGTAATTAAGGATGAGTGTTTCCCTCACTACTTGGGGTAATCTTAAATCCTGGATAGTCTGAGTAATGTACCTCTCTTACTATTCCTGATGATTGATATTGTGAGATAACGTATCTTCTCCTTATCATGATGGATTGAAGTCTAACCTAGCTTTGATATTGAGGAGATGTACTTTCTCTAAGCTAGACAGGGGAAGACTGGGCCTAGTTATCCGGAGTAGTTCTATGTGACAACGTACTGTCATGAAGAGGTTGAAGTGCACCAACCTAAAAGCAGACTACTACCAAGTGAATGAATGATTTTATGAGCTCATAATTTGATTCGGATGATGAGATTTTCTTCTTAATATGTTGAGATTGGAAATTTTGATTATGTTTTGATGAATCTTCTAAAACGGAGTTTTTGTGGTACAATTTGGTATTTAATGGTATTTTTGAGCACTTAGTGATATTGTGTTTGATTAGAAGAATTAAATGAGTTTTTATAGTAATTAAATGAACCATCTATTTTGGGAAGAGGAAGGAGATGGATTTGGCCTTTTGCCACTTTCCTAGAATAATAATAAATGTTGTGAATGAAAATAAGGTTTTCCCTGAAATAGTTGAAATTATTATAATGATACAGTTTTAAATGAGCTACTGAGAATTTTTAAATTCTCACCCCCACTATTCTCTACAGTTTCCATGATAATTCTCAAAAGGATCTATGGTGGGCAAGAAAGATGAAGTAAGATGGAGCTTTGGCATGAGGAGATATTTTAGTTAGTTATTTTAGATTTTGAAAATAGGACGATATATGTATATTAAGTACAATGACAAAAACTTTGTATAGAAATTCATTTCATGTTATATATCGTAAGCTTCCGCTAAAGGCTCATATTTTGTATATTATTAAATTGTTTATAAAAAAAATTTGTGCATATTCATAAGTAATGTACCAAATTCTAATTACTAATGCGTATACGTTATTAGTGTTAGCTTTTGGGACGTTACACCCCCCAAGATTGTTTAGCCTAATTCTCTATAGGAGGTCATTAGCATTCTAGTTTCGCTTGACTAATCGAAAACTTGCATTTGGGCCAAGTTGGTTTTCTCTTGGCTATATATCCTCAACTGGGTTATTAATATTTGGATTGTTTACCAATTGAGTATTATCCTGGTAGATTGGCTGAGTGGTCCCCCTTTGATTGCCAATAGACTCTTTTGGGTTACCAAAGACATTAGCAATCTTACTCATTTTCTTAGCCAATTGATAACTCCATGAAATGTAGTTATTTATGCCCCATATTTGTACTTCATGGCATGCTTAGTCCTTGTTCTTATGTATATTTAGAATGTTTTATGCTTATAATTTTGAAATTCTATTTTGAGATCTTCATTTATGTTTTTGAGCAATATGTGTATATTTATTGATTGATTAAGCAGATTTATAATTATATTTAACTTGGTACTTTCTCTAATGCAAGAAGGGCTCAAAAGAGACAAACTGATGCAAGCCAAGGTGCAGCATTGGAGGAAAGAAGCCAGGGATGCATTCCAGAGCATCACGCTGCGGTGTGAGAATGTTCAAGCCGTGGCCCACAACGTTTCAACCAACGCAAGTCAGAGAGGAACACGGCCTGCCAGTGTTCTCGCACACGGTCTCCACGCTGAGGCGTGGGCTTGTTCACGCCACGGCGCTCATCGGCGAACTGAATCTATTTATTCTATTTTTCATGCTATTTCTTTGTCTCTCTCAGTTTTTTCTCTTTTAGGTTTTAGGTTTTTAGTTTCTAGGTTAAAGGCTGCGGCTCGGTCCTCCATTGGAGGTGGAGATGGAGCTTGGGGAACTAAGGATGGAAGCTCTCTTTCCATTGGAGGAGGATCTGAGCTTCAATGATGAAATCCATAAGCTTTCTCTTTCCACCTTTGCTCTTTTCTTTTCCTCATTTCTTGAACATGTATTTTGATTTGTATTTTCGTGTTCAATGATGTAGTAGTTGTTTTAGGGATGATTTTGAATCCTTTTTATGAATATTAATGATTTGTTCTTCTCTGAGTTTGTGTGGATCTTTGATTTTGTTCAATGCTCTTGAGTGTTTGGCCAACATTTAAGTTGATTTGATAAAGTCCAATGAACCTAGACATAGGAATTTGGGTTTGAGATCGTATGTATGATTGATGCATGTTTGATTCTATTTTAATGGCGGGATGAGTTGATTTGTTAATGGGATAGAAATATACCTCTTAGTCATGCATAGCACGTATTTGAGAATATACCTTAAAGAGTGAATTTTGTATTAGCTCTCAAGGACACTTAGTGAGTTGGGCAATTGAAACCATGGTTAGATGACCTAGACATAGGCGTTTAGCTAATGTAGATTCTCAAGCTAACCTAATCATTGCATTCATATTTATGAAGAGGATTGCATGTTGTTGGTTGAAGTAAATGGTGAAGAAGGATTTCCCTAATCTCTAACCATTGTTTTTACCACTTTTTAGTCTTTAATTTAATTGTTTTCCCTTATTTTTATATTCTTGAATAGAATTAGGTAAGCTATCAGTTAATACTTAGCATTGGAAGTAAACTTATTCTCGTGGGAACGATCTTTTACTCTGTATCTGTATTACTTGTGCGACCTGTGCACTTGCAGTTAGCAAATGGGCAAACAAGCTTGTTTGGCCCTAACACTAATGTTGTGCAAGTATTATTAGTTGACTCTATGAGTAGAGGTTATAACAGTGGTCATTTGCTGAGTTAGCATATAGATCATCTCATGGCTATTCTCATTAATTTGTTGCCTGATATTATTCAGGGATGTATTCGTATTCCTTGAAGGAATTGAAGACATTTCCCTGGGCAAATTTGGGAAAATTGGTGTTCTCACATTTAGCCTATCAGTTCGAATTACACTTGTCCCAACCCCTTGGCCATTAGTACCTACCACTTGGTTTCTTGGTGAAACATTGGGTATCAAACTTGCGTATGTTGCTTAGGCAGTGCCTATGTTTTGTGTAATATTTTTGGGTGTAAAATCAAGAGACAACCCATATAAGGGTGCTTTCCTATTCATCCCAATAGTTTTATTTTCCAAGTTTCAAATAGGGATCCCTGTGATTTCACTAACCATGGGATCTAAAGGTTGTGGCAAAGTTGCAGACACAATGGTATCTTTATTGTTGTTTGCTCCAATATTCCCTGCCTAAGGGTTTTGAGCATTGATTGATGTACTATCAGATATTCTTGGCACAATTTTCTCATGTCTTAATCTCATAAACGACGAGTTCTTCTAAATACCAATCTTTCGACTAGGTCCCACCGAGCATGTCAATTTGTTTATGGTAAACTTTTGTCAAATGACAAATTTGATTATGGATCTCTATTCGAGGAAGGGAACCACTTCATCAAGGGATTCTCTAGTACTTAGACTAATATTTTAATCAAGTAAGTCAAGAATGATTTCCATACTTCAAACAGATAAATCAAAAATACAAGTATAGTAGTGTTGTGGTAATTAACTTAATAGAAAAAAATATAAAAGATGAGAATATAAACAACTTGTTTGAAATTAAAGATTGCAGTAAAATAAAGAAAAATTGTTTAAAGGAAAATAGTTTAAATGGCATCAAATGTAAAGAACAAAGCATTAAAGTGCAGCAAAGTAAACTTGACAAGCAATGAAAAGTGCAAAATGATAAAGAACAGAAATTAAAAGAAAACAATGTAAAAAAGCAAGAAAGATAAATGTGCAGATAGGTAAACGAAATAGAAACATAAACTTGCAGAAAAGCGAAGAAAACAAGTAAATGAAAGTAATTAAAAGAACTCAAATGATCTTGAAAGAATCACTTGATCAGGAGTAGAAGAGATATTGTAAGAAAGTAAACAATTGGAAATGTAAATGAAATTGAATCAACTTTGCATTGAAAGTGTAAATTGTACAGAAAAGAACAGGATGAAAGCATACTTGACTAACTTGTGTTTTTGCTCGAGAATGTCAGAGTGACACTAGAGCATATTTACAAGTGTGTAAGTATTTAATTTCCAACCACTAAACATTTTCATTCTTTTGGTATTTATAGAATTTCTAAGTAACTATCATTTCTACAAGATTTTGACATGTGTCTAAAACAAAGAAAACTGCCTAATGATTATTAAATATCCTTGTAGAGTAACTATCATATCTTTGTCAGTAATCCTCATGCTATAAGTAACTGTCTAATCTTTGTCAATAATCCTTATATTGTTTGGATCTTATACTCATAACTGTTGTTAACTTCTGTTTCAAATTCATATTTTCTTATACAAATTTAAATATGAATCTTCAAACAGTTGCTGACTTCTAGTCGAGACCATTGTTTCTATCTTCAGAAATTACCAAGTGTAATTACTCCTCAAGTCTTAATTTTTGAGACTAACTCAAAATTACTATTTCTGATAACTATCAAATCAAAATCATCATTTCGATAACTTCAAGCCTTCATTACAATTTCAACTTAGAGTTAAAATATGTGCAAATTCATGAGTTAGTGATTTTCATTCATACTGAGCTTTAAATATACGCTCGAATTTGTCTAAATCAAAAAGTGTTTTTTGTATACCAACACCAAGCTATGAAAATTCCTTCCCTTCTCAGCTTCACTTCTCATTTTTGGTGTGTAATCTTTTCCTGTTGACTGCAACCAATTTGGTTACCTTAATTGGTACAAATTATTGGTGATATCCTAAACTAAAAGTGATCATGTTGTTACCAATAAAAGCCCATCCACACTGCAGGTTCTGTTCTTACCCAAAAAGTTTGTTTGACTGTACTCTTGAGTTAGTCTTGGCTCTAGCTCTAGGACGGATTTGGGGACCTCTCGAGTATCTCGTGCCACTGCTTTTGCAAGGGAATATAGTCCCAACTGGAGCAAAGAGTTAGAGACCCAAGGGTTTGAAAAAAATTCAAAGACATTGTAATGGGGTTTAATTCTTTGGTATCATTACTCGTTAGTCGTTAGTGACAACTGAATTTATATTTTTTTTATTAGAATTCATTTTTACTTTTAAAGGAGATTCGAAGTTCTGGTAAGGATTGTGGGTGAAAAGGATGATGCAACTTATAATAGGTCCATCCTACTGGATACACTACAAGAAATTAGGAAAACAGCAAGGGAAATTTCCCTCGCTAATCCCTCTCTAATCCCTCGCTGATAAATTAGCGAGGGAAAGTATTCCCTCTCTAATCCGTCTCTAGAAAATGTATATCCCTCGCTAATCCCTCTCTAATACCTCGCTAATATACCCTCGCAAAATGGCGACGGAATTTCCCTCGCTATTCGTTCGCTAAATTAGTTACTAATTTTGTCAATTTCCTCGCTAATCCTCTCTAATCCCTCTCTATTATTTAGTCTCTATTCCTCGCTAATCCCTCTCTAAATTCCCTCGCTAATGCCTCGCTAATCCCTCTCTAATCCTCGCTAATGGTTTGTAGTATTCAGTCGCTATTTCCTCGCTAAGTCCTCGCTAAGATTGCCTCGCCATTTACTCGCTATTCCTCGCTATATTAACCCTCGCTATTTCCTCGCTATTCTCATCGCTATTTACAATGTGAATTTTCGTCGCTAATCCCTCGCTAATGAGGTAAATTTTTTTTAATAACCTTTGTTTATATATATAACTTTCCCTAAAACCTGCGTATCAAACCACAATCCAACAAAAGAAATCCAGCAAACAACAATCCAATAATTATAAAATGCTATAACAAAAAACTTCTACAAAATAATCCAATAATATAGTTGAAAGTTATACAAATGTAACAATAAGAATAAAAAATAACAATCAGTCTAAATTATCTTCGTCTTCGTCTTCGTCTTCCTCTCGACCCTCCCTGCCTAAATCTTGTGATGGTGGTTGTGGAGCAACATTTGTTGATCCGATCGTAGATAGAAACGATTGGAAGGGCGCCAACATAGGGACAAGTTGACTCTGGACAAACGAAGCCATCGGCTGCGACCGCTTCTTGTGTTTACAACTTCAGATATGTCTTGTGTCAACGGTGTAGAGTGGGAAGGACCCGCAACCGAGGAGGATGAAGTTGGCCTGGTGTTATTACCAATGTGCAAGCTGTTACCTATGCCATGCACACGTCCCTTCTTGTTGGGACCCGCCGCATCCAACCAAACCTCTGGGTCAACCATAGGGTGAGAGGAAGAGTTTTCTCCATATTTTTTTTCTGTCATTGCGGTGTCATATGACTCCTAAAAATAACAAAACAAGAAAAATATTAACAAAAAAATGAACAATCTATAAAATATATATGATGGTGAAGAGAGAACAAGACACTTACAATAAAATTCCTCGAGCGCTCGAAACATAGCTTCCATATTTCTTTTTATGAACTTTTGCATACGAGATCTCTGTAAGAAAACGATGCTTTAACTCTGCCTCTGTAATCGCATATGGAAGAATATTATATAATAAAAATATATCAAAAGTAAGGTAATCCCTCTAAAATACTATGTCATACTCAAGATAGGCAAATAACTCAAGTAATTACAACATGTTCATACACAGATGCTTATCATTAAAACTTTAATTGAGGAAGTTATATTACCATCTTGCTCTTGTGTTGACCAAAGCTTATCGACCCTTTGTATGCTTCAAGGCATCGGCATCATTTCTCTGTTCCTTGGGCAATTGCAGACCTCGTCATCCATTTATCTGTCATCCAAATGTCGACCAGGCCATCCCACACTTCCGTCCTCATTCCTCTGGGCCCATGCCCCTTAATATCAGATAAGTTGTTTGAATTTGCCCGCTCAAAGGCCTTATCACGTGCTTTGTTCAAATGGTCTGGATAACGGTCTAAGATAGTCCGTTCCCAGACAGTTCTCGCCATCTTTTGCGATCAGCATCAGATGTGAACCGATGCTTAGCCTACACAAACGATAAGTATGTATATTTATTTTTCAATAAACGTATAATATATAATTCTATAGAAACACAATTACTTACTATGAAGTCGGTAAATAGTATATCCTTCATCTCGGTGGATAACCTCGCCACGTACTAGCTAGAAGCAGTATCCGTGTCATGACATTGTACATAATGTCACGTGTCACCCTCGACGGTAGAAACCTCCTCCTGTAAGTACAATAAGATAATGTTAGTTATCTGAAAGTAAATACATATAATAAAAGATAACGCAGTGACTAGTACTTACGGTTCAGAAACAGGCGCCACATATATAAGTTCCCCTGCTATCTGTTTCTACATTGGATTCTCCACATGAAGGCACCACATTCGGGCCGCTAGTGGGTAGGTCAGCAGGGGGTGGCATAGAAATCGGCATTTGGGTCGGTAAGGGTGGGATGAAGTTGATGCGCCTCCAACGGTCAATGGACTAGAGGCATTTGGTAGGCCCTGCACTAGTCGATGGGCCGATAGCTAAAGTTGCACCTAATATAATTATATATAAAAAAATACGTATATATTACGCTTATATAAATCACGAGTTAATAATAATTAAAAAGATTATCCTACTGGTATACCGGAGAGAAAAGTGAGAATCTTGTCAGATCGATGGAGAATCATAAGTAGATGCACCATTACGGCCTCTCCCATTGCGTCCAAAGACCTCTACCTCGAATGGTCATGATGGATATCTCGCATAAAGAAACATAATGAAACATGACGAGACCTTGCAAAAAAAACTATATGTCAATAAAAATCTCAAAATATAATAATGATAATCCGAAAGTGTAAATACCATTAACGAAAATTATTGAACAAGCTTCAATTTTAACCACTTGAGTCTGAAGCAAAGATTCCTCATCTTCATCTGAGAATTCATTAATTTCGTTATTTTCGTTGTCATCAATGAACTCATCATCAACCAGATCGTCAATTGGATAATGTATATCACGTATGTTAACTTCTTCCATTTGCGCATGTGCATCAAACAAGGGGACTGGTTCATCATCTATCACAGGATTGTATGTTCCAATGGATCCATCATCTTGGTAATAATCAGTGGCAGTTAAGTCATTCAATTCATCACCTTCCTCATTCAATGTCTCAGCCACAAAGAGTTTTGCTCTGACCTTGCATGCTGCCCACCATTCACCACTAGCTCTATTCCCGCTTTGTGGGTATCTTGTATAGTACACTTGTTGTGCTTGTTCGGCTAAGACGAATGGCTCATTTGAGTGAAGTCTTGATTTATGCTTGATGTCAACCAAACCATATCTCTCATCAACATTGACTCCATTTATCGGGTCAAACCAATGACATTGTAAAAGAAATACTTTGTTCTGATTTCCTACATATGACAGTTCCAATATATCTTCAATGATGCCATAATAGTCGAAGTCATTCTCACCATATATACTACCTCTAACACATATGCCATTATTCATGGTAGCTTTATTTTGTCCAGTACACCTTGGTATGAAATCTGTACCCATTAACTATTAAGCCACAAGTAAGAAGTCACGGACTTAGATGGATAGTAACTTATCCCTCGTATCATTTGATCCTCGACTTGACCTATATTAACTTTGTATCATTACATAGACGGTAGATAGTTGTAACATCTAGCATAATGCACATTAAGTTTAATATGATTGATCACTATTATGGATAAAAAGGACTCACTAGATGTTTTAGCCACCTACTGAAGTCCTTATCCCGAGCTTCCAATATTTGATCATCAGTTATATTGGGATCTGTATCCCTTAATGAATCCTCGAATTGTCTAATCAATACAATAATTAATATTTAGCACAAATTTAACACATTAATAACAAATTCATTAGATAGAGAGTAAACTTACTGGAGATAAGGTTCTACTTCTCCACAATTTACAAGCACATATGTCTCAGCAATCTGAAGTTCCACATCCGTCAAGAATCTATTTCGACCTCTCCCGATAGGACGACATGGATGCTTAAAAACAGACAATCGTTCATTAATTGTTTCTTCCCCACCGTCGTCATTTCGAGGAACTTGAGTGCGCCTGGTCTGTAGGTGGGGATCGAAATACATGGAAGCAAAATTGGAAATTTCTTCTAAAATATACGCTTCACAAATAGATCCTTCAACTTTCGCCTTATTTCGAACCTTTCTTTTCAAGTACAGCATACACCTCTCAAAGGGGTACATCCACCTGTAATGCACTGGTCCTCCAACCTTAACTTCATAAGGGAGATGCACGACTAGATGTTCCATCACGTCAAAGAATCTTTGGAGGAAAATCTTCTCTAACTTGCAATTTGTTTCAATGATAGAAAGCTCGCATTCTCCATGGTAGAAAGCACGAATTTCTGGATTGCGCAAACTTCTTTAAAGAACAAGCTTAGTTCTGTTAACGGTCCCCATATAGGCTTTGGCAAGATATCACGAAATGCCAGAGGAATTAACCTTTGCATAAAAACATGACAATCGTGACTTTTCATTCCATATATCTTCCCACCATCTACATTGATGCAACGTGCGATATTCGACGCATACCCATCGGGAAATTTTAACTGTTTTATCCACTCACACACCATCCTTCTTTTATTGGCATCCAAGACATACGTCGCCTTTGGTTTTTTACACTTGCCATTGTCAACTATTAGCTCCAAGGTAGGACGTTTGCATATTATCTTCAAATCTTCTCTTGCATTTGCATTGTCTTTTGTCTTGCCCTTTATGTCCATGACAGTGTTGAAGATATTATCAAACACGTTCTTCTCAACATGCATAACATCTAAATTATGTCGTATTAGATTAGTCGACCAATAAGGCAATTCCCAGAATATGCTCTTCTTCACCCAATTGTGGTGTATACCAAAGCCATCTTGTTTTTGTTTACCTGAATTCAAGCCAAAAATAATTTCATTAAGTTGAGTCACTCTATTCAAGACATCTGTCCCACTCAGCCGTTGCGGTGGATTCGATTTTTCCACTGTTGATCTCTTAAAAGAGTTTCGATCACGGCGAAATGGATGATCAAAGGGCAAAAATTGGCGATGACAATCAAACCAACAACATTTTCTACCGTGCTTCAACACAAATGACTTACTGTGATTCATACAAAGCGGACAAGAAAGTTTTCCATGAGTGCTCCACCCAGACAGCATTCCATAGGCTGGAAAGTCACTTATTGTCCACAACAAAGTCGCTTTCATATCGAAATTTTGCTTCTTCCAAGCATCATAAGTTTGCACCCCATCATCCCACAATATCTTCAGATCGTCAATTAGGGGTCTAAGATAGACATCCAAACTTTTACCAGGTGACTTTGGTCCAGGAATCACAAGAGTGAGGAATATGTATTCCTTTCTCATACACATACTTGAAGGTAGATTGTACGGTGTGACAAAAACAGGCCAACATGAATATGGTGTGGCTGAACCGCTGAATGGACTAAAACCGTCTGTACACAGGCCAAGCCTAACATTTCGAGCGTCTAGGGCAAATGTAGAATGGGTAGCATCAAATCGTTTCCAAGCCTCAGCATCAGCTGGATGCCTGATCACATTGTCATCTTGACGCACTCCATCCGCATGCCAAATCATATACTGTACAGTGTTTTTGGACATAAACAGACGTTGGAGTCTTGGCATAATGGGAAAATATCGCAATACTGAGTGCGGCACATCCTTCTCATTCGATGAACGTCCCGCCTTCGGTTTGAATCGTGGGTGTCCACATACTAAGCAACCGAGTAGAGTCTCTTGTCACTTGTATTCTTTGTAATACAACATACACCGATTAAGACACGCATCTATCTTCTCATATCCTAATCCCACTCACGAACCATTCTCTTCGATTTGTAGAAGTTTTCGGGTAACCTTTCGTGCTCTGGAAGCATGCTCTTAATTATGACAATCATTCTATCATAACAACTCTCACTCATGTTAAACTCCGACTTCAAGTTCAAAAGTTGAGTTACGGTGACAATTTTGTGTGCTTATGGCAACCATCCCATAAAGGTTCGTCGGCGTCTCTTAGCAAGTCATAAAACTTGGTGACGCATTTGGATCCTCTTCTAAATCTTGAGCCTCGAATTTAATCTATCACTGCGGCATCCATAACCATATCCACGTATGGATTCCTAGGCTCCACGTCATCATCATGGACAATGGATGTTGAGCCGCTATCTCCCCACAAATCCTCACCATGAATGGTCCAATTTACATAACCATCCACAAATCCGTACTTATAAAGATGTTGTTCTACCCCAAATACCTCTCTCCAAGCACGATTCTTACATCTAGCACATGGACAAAGGATGCGATTTAATGCATCAGTAACTGTCGGGTCTCCTTGAGCAACCCTAATGAAATCATCAACTCCATCCTTGAATTCTTCACTTACATAGCCAGTAGGATCATTTCTTCGTAACATCCAACTTCGATCGGGTCTCATGATTGCTAAAATTGGTTTAGCACATTAATACAAATCCTTATATCAACTTATCCTTCTTAACATGGTATGGCCCTATCCCATTCAATAAGAAACTTTTTCAACACTTGGTTAATAGTTATTCCTTAAATCTCATATTTTATACTTGACGAAATTTCGGCAGCATTTCCCATTGGTCTCCAAATGCATGACTATAACGCAGTGAGATCTACCGCGTTTAAGTATACACCCAGAGAACAAAAGGAAATGTAATGATCGAAATTTCAACAAGTATAAAATATGAGATTTAAATAATAACTATTAAACAAGTGAAGGAAAAATTTCTTACCAAATTGTCTCACTTGGACAATTCAAGATTCAATACAATGAAGCGCATCGAACAATAAGTATGTGTGCTCATTCATATTGAATCTCAAACGGAAACTAAGGTTTTCCTCAAATCGTTACTCGAATAAGAAAATAAAACCTTAAGCATATGATAAAGCACTATTCAAAAGTTAAATCAAACCAATATTCTTAACACATAAATCGTTAGAAATTCATAACTTTTATTTTCAACATTCAAGATTTGATGTCATATTTAGATAGTCCTAAATATACCTCATAGGAGAGAAAAGTATAAATAAAATCTAAGTTTTCACTGGCCACAATGATTCTTTGTTATGCGGCCGACATAGACAACATTGATGAATATGTTAGGAACACTACTACTAGAGCTTTCAGTGTTGTTGCCTCTGCTCTTGGTATACCTGCTGAGGGTGTGGAAACTGATTATATTAGAAATGATATTCTCCCTGACTTTTGAACAAGAACGTCTGGGTTAGGAGGATGGCTTTAGATCGAAGAAACTATAAGTAACGTGCTCATTTCCTATTGTAGAGATAGCAAACAAAGTTGGCGTTGCCGATATTATCGGGAGAATTGTTGAGGATCTTAAAGATGAGAGTGAACCTTATAGGCGAATGGTTATGGAAACTATTGAGAAGGTGGTCACTAACTTAAGAGCATCTGATATAGATGCCCAATTGGAAGATATTCTGATTGATGGTATTCTTTATGCCTTCCAAGAGCAGACCAGCGAAGGGCGCTAATGTGATGCTTAACGGGATTCTATCAATTTCTCTTAACCTGAGAATCTTTGTAGTGGTGGAGAATCATGGCCGATTCACTTTGATATGGTAGCACCACCTATTATCTTAATTAGAATATCATTAGTGAAGGGCTTCCCTAGTCTCCATTTCTATCTTCTCTTTTCCAAGGATACACTAGATTAGCTACCCAACTAGGGATACAAGTGCAAGCCTAGCCACTCCAGTTATTTATGACCATGAAGTTCCAAATAGGATGACGGGTAGAGTTCCAGCAGATCATTTTCATGCGGTGAATAATGGAATTTGAGAATTTGAAATTTTCAAGGAATAAGTTTTCCAAAAATTTAAAGGTCAATGAACAGGCCCACTCACCAAGAAAGGGGTAAAAAGATGGATTTCATGACCACTAACCTATGATGCACCAAGCACGGCCCTCAAAGCCGCATTACCGTGTCGGGTGCGTTTGTGTACGAATGCACCGTACTAAACGGAAGAAAACATGTGCAATGCTTGAGACAATGAGCAACGAGATCCGGTACTTGGAGTCTGCGACGCCTGAGATGGTGAGCCGTGCCGCTGTATCGTTGCTCATCTTTACTCTTTTTGCTTTTGTTGCCCACGATAATTTACTGTGCGTATTATTTGAAATTACGAAGACGAGAAAGAGATTGGATACTGTTCACCCATTGAATATTAATATTATATAGATAACTTTTGTTTGTTAATGGACAACTTAGATTTTTTATTACATTATATAAGTGACTTTTATCTTATTTGGTAATTCGCATAATGTGATTTTTTTATTATATTATTCTATTTTTTGACTTATTCAAAGTTTTATTTGGCAATTGGCACTTTGGCGACTCAGTTATTTCAAATAACATGTTTTATAATTTTTATAATAATTTTATATGCTTTTTTATATTTTATGAAATTATGGGTATATATATATATATATATGTATATGTTTTATCGTATCTTATCGTACCAGTATCCTAATCTTTTAAAAAATATCGTATCCCTGTACCATACCAGTATCGTCTTTGGATACTGCACAAATATCCCGCACATCATAGCCACTAACTCATATCTTAAACTAAAATTCACTCTTGTTATTCAATTTGTTTGCTGTTACTCAAGAAAAAGACAAATGAAATTTTTTTTATTTGAAACAAAAGATATAATTTTACATTTGCATTTTCTAAAATTAATGGTTTATTAAAGGCCATATGTGATATTATTAATGTTAACTTTGGGTTAAAGCTACTATTGTAAGTATTTTCTTTCATTTTATAGGTATATACTTTTATAGCATTTTTAAATATATTTTACCATGATTCAATACGATTCACTATAGAAAATAGCATTGCTGGTTCAAAATACATATCTCGATCTCAGCCTTTTTGAATCAGAAAATTTAGAACAAGGTATTTGATTATATTTCATTAACAATACATAATTACTATTCTAGAGATGTCATAAGCATATATCTTAGCTTTTCAAATGATTCAAACAGATAATGGATAATTTATAGACCAAAAGTAATGAGACATTAGAACAGTAAATTACAGATGCCCACAAAATTAACAAAATAAAACACTTGATGCATGACATGTGAACAAAATAAAGACCAAGACAGAAATGACAGATGCCCACAAAATGGACAAAATAAAACACTTGACAATGATATGTGAATCCTCCGTATCATGTGGTTCTATTTAATATAGGATTTCACAAACAAAATTATCAGATTTTGGACTAGCAAAAATGGGGCCGAGAGGATCAAAGACACACGTTACAACTAGAAGGAGGGAACAGATATGTGATTGGGAGGGTCGTTGAACCATTTTTCAGAGAAATTATTATGCAAACTGAGAGTAATATTCTTGTCCAGTAAAAAAATTAAAAGAGGAATGAAATATGCATACCCCAGAATCCTCTTCCAGTAATGGGGCACTTGGGTCCGGGGCTCAATTGGTTTGTGCAACCCGTTTACGAGCTTCCCACCTGCAATTTCAAACCCTATTAGAATCAATAATGCCATTCATGAGCGTGTAAGAGAAAGGGGTGGGATAACTTACCTGCAGGTTGTCGCTCGCTTGGGTGGCGCCGCTGTCGTGCTCAGAAGGAGGGGAACAGAGTGGGCGAGCTGCTATAAGCGTCGTCGTGTGGCTGTCGTGCTTAGAAGGAGGGTGAGAGTGAAATTGAGAGTAAGAGGGAGAGGGAGACTAGAACAGAGAGAGGTAAGAGTGAGATTGAGAGGGAGAGGGAGAGGGAGAGCAGAGAAGAGAGAGAGGGTGAGAGCGAGATTGAGAGTGAGAGGGAGAGGGAGAAGCGAGAATAGAGAGAGGTGAGAGCGAGATTGAGAGTGAGAGCGAGATTGAGAGTGAGAGCGAGATTGAGAGTGAGAGGGAAAGGTGAGCAGAGAGAGGTGAGAGTGAGAGCGAGAAGAGAGGAGGTGATAGTGAGAGGTGAGCGCGTGTTGTGAGGATTTGTAATTAGGTTCATGAGATTTTGCGAGGATTTGCGATGGAATTTCCTCGCTACATTTTTGCCAGTTAGCGAGGGAAAATATTCCTCTCAATTCCCTCTCTAATAAACAGCGAGGGATATTTTCCCTCTCAATTCCCTCGCTATTAACATGTTATTTTTCCCGATATTATATTTTTGAAATTTTGCGAGGGCTAGGATTTCCGTCGTAGATCCTATTGATCGCAAGAGAGGAACAAGGGAAAATTATCCCTCGCAAAATTCCGTCGTCAGATCTCAAATTTCTTGTAGTGATATTTTTTGCTTTGTGTCCTTGTTTTACTATAGTTTCACTTCCAGATGTTGTAATGGAGCTGCGGATGCTCTTGCTGCTTTTGTTAAGAACAATGAAAGTTGTATTTAAATTGAGGACCCACATTATTTTTTTGGACAATATCCTCCTTCTCGATGATGCTCTGAATCAATAAGTTCTCTTTCAGATTTTTCTTTTTAAAAAAAAGATCTAGTAAGGAGAGAGGAGGGATAAGTCGAAATGCAAGCAAAATGGCTGAATGAAACTAAATCCCGAAATTAAATGGTTTAATTATAAATATTTTTTGGTAAATGGTTTAATTATAGTTTAAAAAAAACTTCTCTAAAATAAGTTTATCTATAAAATGAATAAGTAAATATATATTTATTATTGATTTAATTTAAAATATATTGAGATCTTAAGTTACTAAAATTTAATGATAGATATATTATTACTTACACATTTTAGAGACAAGTTTTGATATATTATTACTTATTCACTTTAGAGACAAGCTCACGTTGGATGTATTTTATCCTTTGAAAAACAAGATTTAACCCAAAGAAAAAAATAAATTTTATTTTCATTTTCACTCAAATTATAGTTTGAGACATAAAATTATATTCAAACATAATCCAGTCATAATTTTATCAAACATATTATTTATAAATGACTCAGTTCACAAATCCTAAACTAAAATTAAATTTTTGCTGCAAACTATGATTCATACATGCTATTAATAAACTTAGTGTCACTTGAGTATCAGCTTTCCTGATACACTTTTCTTTATGCCCTAAAAGAGTGCAGGTATTCGTGTTCGTAAAGACGTTGAGAGTGAATTTTGGAGGTTCAGATTGAAACATGTGAAATGCTCTGAAGGAGTAGTGTAAGACTTCAAAAATGATAATAATTGAACAAACATGTGAAAGATTCTATGTATTCAAAAAGCAATTTAAATAGAGTCTACAAGTTGCTATTTAATCATTTATAATCTGTGTGTGCATGAATCATCATTAATAGTAAGACTTACCTTTCCCAAGAACAAGCACATTGAGATATATAGAATATATGCTGGAAAAAAATTCAAGGGCTATGGAAAAGTCCTCCTCACTGGGCAAAGCAACTTCTCAATCTAGCTTAGTTTGACCATATATCTAACCAGTATTATATGCACGTACGTTATCTTTATATTGGCGAGATTGAGTAGAATGAAATAAAATAGAATGAGATAGAATAAAGATAAATTTTATTATTTAGTTATGTTAAAAAATGATGAAATAAAATAAAAGTTGGTGAGATGAATCTCATCTCATTTTACCAAAAATCATTATTTTTTTCCCAATTTAGAGAGTATGAGATGAAATAATTTTTTTATTATAATTATAATTAAAATTTTACTAATCTCATATCCTAAAATTGGTGTATTTATAATAAGAGTAATTTAAAAAAATAAAATTATAATTTTTATCATTTCATCCACTTCTCAAATAATGTAATGGTAACTTTACTTCATTTCATCCTAAAATATCTAAACAATTAAATAATATTTTTATCTCATTTCATTTCATCTCATCCCATTACATTCTATCATATTCTTTTCTATTCTATCAATTACTAAATATCCAAAGATAACTTTAAATTTTGGTCATTGCTCTTTTGGTTCTTTATAGGAACACAGACTGAGAGAAAAGAGAAAGAGAAATTGTAGGATAAATAATTCTAAATTCTCCTAATAATTACCTTAATTATTAAATAAAAAATATTGAATATTTTTTATATTTTTAAAATATTGATTGTATTATTATTTTTATTTAATATTATTTTTTATTAAATAGTAGGATAATTATTAGAATAATATTTCAAGAATATAACAAAACTCTTATAGGACAAATATTAGGTCCACATTAGGAAAGAGGCAATGTCGTCCATACCGAGCACATGAGCTGCCAACCAGTTGGTCTCTGGGACCGCAAATGCAATACTATATATATACACACACGGTTTTACTTGGATTCTCAATGGTTTTGGCTTGGCTACTATGTTCTCCTGTTTATACAAACCCCACTTGCAATGCAATCACTTCTTTGACACTTAGCTTGGTTGGGCTTTTGGTGGGTGGGGATGAGGGACCCTAAGTATAATGCTTCTTCCTCATCTATGCACTGGAAACGTTTGATAATAACCTCCATTTAATGCATGTATTGCACTTAGGACAAGGTAGAATGATACCCTGCTGGCTTGCAATCAAAGGGAAGGGAACAACACCCAGAACCATCCTATGCTATAGCTTTTTGTTAGACTGGGGCATCAATCTAAATCAAAATTTTTGGGTATGAAATCTAAATCAAGTCCAATGGCTGTCTAGGGTTTGGGAGGACAGACTCTTAAAATTGTACCCTATATAATGATGAGTAACAAATTACGTTGAGATTTTAGTCTCTGCTATATCTTATATACACATATCAAGATAATTATTTTGCACTATCATCTAAATTTTGTTTTGTTGTATATATTTTTGGAGAGAGTAGTTTGATTTAGGATATCCATAATCCTATGTAATTAGATTTCATATTTGTAACTTCTTATGTTTATAAATAGATTAACATGTAAAAACATTAAGATTATAAATGGAGGAAAATCTAAGATAATCTTCAAGAATCATGCAACAGTTATTGTGATTTTGTTCCTATAGAACTAACAACAGGAGTCATAAAACATCTTTTGTAATTTAAAATATTTGAGTCAGTTAGACTATACTTTTATTGTTGACAAGAAATATATATTATGCCCTGTTTCGTCACAATAACTTAGAAGATAACAAATGAAGCTTCAATTGTCAAAGAAATGTAAATAGAACTGAAATGTTCTCCAACAGATGTATATGTAACATTTTAGTCCCAAGCACTCTAACCTCACCCCAATAAATAAGAAGAGCGCGAATAAATTTGAAAAAGAAAAAACTAAAATGCATTTGTGAATTTTAAGTATGATCTCATAATTTACTTAGACCCTTGGCAAACGGCATAGGTTCCCCCCCCCCCCTCTCTCTCTCTCTCTCTCTCCTACCTACTGAGAGCACTGACAAACAGATAGTGGTCAAGATTGTGGGTTTCCCACTTTCCAGCACTTAGTCCTCTTGAGAGTGGAACTCTATAGATATCGAGAATTTCCCGAGTGGATTATACGACTCACTTTGAACACCCTTTACCAGTTTCTACCAATTGCTCGGACCCATATTAAGATCCGTTGCTTTCAATTGCTTTTCCTGGACAAACACAAACAATAATTTATGTCCCATTGATGAGCTTACTCTGTCAACTATTTTGAGGTGAAACTGCAGGATTAATAGCTTGGATAGATAATTAATCTATTATTATTATTTGGTTAAATTAAAATTTTGGTTCCTACAATTTTCACTTATTTTTAATCTAAGCTCTATTGTTTTTTTTTTTTTAAATCAGTCTTTACACTTACAAATATTTTTAAAGTAATCTCTATCATCATTTTTTCGTTATAACATATTCAATTGTCTAATCTAATAAGTCTTTCTTTGTTAATAGACGCTCATTTTTTTGTAAAATGTCAAATAAATGCTCTTATATTTCAGTAAGTGCTCATATAGTTATTCATTTCTTTTGAGTATGTGTTCATTTGTTAAGTATGTGCTCTTTTAAATGGTCCTTTTATCTCTGTAAAATATTTAACAATAACTAAGTTGACAGTATTATAACAGAAATTGACCGTAAGTACTATTTTGAAAATATTTATAAGTATAAAGAATGATTTAAAAATAAAAAATTACAAGGATTAAATTGAAAAGGATTGAAAATTATAAAGACTAAAATTTAAATTTAACCTTCTTATTATTATTATTATTATTATTATTATTATTATTATTATTATTATTATTATGTATAATAGATAGATTTTTTTTTATAGTATCCACACATCTTTTAAGTGTGAAACTAATCCATTCAAACATGGAGTATATTACTTTTTATCAGATATAGATTATACAAGTATTGTTATATTTTTGTTTATCTATCAAATTAAAACACTTTTAGTGAAAGCAACTATTAGTGAACTAGACAGTCTTGGATGAATACTGATGTGGTTAAACCATTTTTTTTTCTAATATAAGATCGCAAATTTTTAACTTCTTATTCTTAAAAGGCTTTCGATGTTTAACCAATGATAAATTTCTTCTCTATTATAATAAGTTTATTCTCCATTAGCACTTTTACATATTGCTATAGGAAACATATCACTTATGTTAAAAATAAAAGGAAAAATGCACTTTAACTCGAACTTTATGTTATGTGCACTTTAGTCTCTGATATTTAAAAACATGTATCTTGATTTCTAACGTTTTCAATTTATGCAAATCGACTATTCCGTCTATTTTTCCATCATCTACCAATAGAAGTTGTTATGTGAGTGGCATATGCATTTTTTAGACCAAAATACCCTTAAGTGAGTCACATGCCCCTCACATGCATCTCATCTAACCCTAACCCCAGTTCCTTCATCATCCATCACCCTAACCTCTATGAACAAGCATCAAACCTCATCCCTTAAATCAAAAATCTCAAACTTTATCATCAAATCCCAATAACAAGTTCCTCTACAACCACACAATATCTAAGCCTCAACCAAAAATCACAAGTTAACCCAATCTTACCCCTACCATTCATAGCCAAGCCTCTGCCAAACCAATGACAACAACCACCATCAACAGCCACTTCATCCATAGAACCTACAACAACCTTAACCCAAGTTCCTTCGTCCCTACACTTGAAATCTCTATCACCCAAATCACCACTAAGAGCCCTCACATGAGCTCCGTCAGCCACCTCACCAAACGAACTCAGCCTCGCAGCCTCAAAACACAGACCACCATAATTGCCCTCCATAAGCCACCACACATCACCCAGACTCTGACTAGTGCAACCACTGAACCCGATCTTGAACTCGTTCCCTCGCACCTCTGCTTCACCATGATCAAACCTTCATGGTAACCGCGTCTCAACCATAGCACATCGCTCCTCACATGCGTTTAAATAGAGGAAAGAGGAAGGGGAATGGGAGGAAATTAGGGCTATGATTTAATTATGATGGGAATGAGGGAATTGGTGTTAAGGTTTAGATGAGGTGCATTTGAGGAGCATATGACTCATTTAAGGGCATTTTGGTCTCATAAAAATACATGTACCATTCACATGACAACTTCTATTAGCATATGGCAAAAAAATGAATGAAAGACTCAATTTGCACATGTTGGAAATGTTAGGGATCAGGATACATGTTTTTAAACATTAAGGACTAAATTGCACATGGCCTAAAACTTAGGGGGTTAAAGTGCATTTTTCCTAAAATAAAATACTATTTACTTAAAATTAAGATTTATTATTGATTATAAAATTAATATACAAAATAAACAAAATGTTACTTGCTACATATAGCATAAAACTTATTTAAAGTGAGTAAATAAGGATATATTTACATTTAATTTAATCTAAAGTACATCATAATTTTAACTAACTAAGATTTAATGGTAAATACATTCTTACTTACTCATTTTAAAGATAAACTCATTTTAGAGGAGTCTTATCCCTACATTAAAGGTCGCTGAACCTCGCGTACAATACATGTGTTTCAATCTTGTCATCAGTAAGTACGGTTTATCAATTCAAGTTAGCATGGTTATTATTAGGGAAATGTTTTATATACATCAGAATATGCACACCGTATTTATACTGTATGTTAAGGTGAGAGATATGTTAAATCATCTTGTATGTGACTATAACACTCGCGCGACATGCAGAATGATTTTTTGAGTGAGTTTGATAAAGTTGAACGTATTTTGGTTGGATGAATAATCAGACTGTTATTATTAACATTGTTATTACTATTGAAAGTCACTTTCTCCAAAAAAATAGCACCTTTTGAGGCATTGAAAATAACTTGCTATAGTTATTAAATATTAATTAACAAGAAGCCATCACATGCATGCATATTAATTATATTACTGGCAATATTCACAATGATTGGTAAATAGGGGTGTTAAACGACGCAGCCTAATTCATTTAGTCTGCAAGTTAAATGAGTTAGGTTGAAAATATGTGAATTTAAATGGGCTAGTATTTGATCAATTCAGCTCAATTAAGGACAACCCGCGAGTTTAAACATGTTATCTTTTTTTTTTCTAAATTTTTACTTTGAAAACTATAGAAAATAAGTTTAATATAACATTTAAATTCAAATCAAGTTTGTAATTCTAATTTCTAATTTTTTAAGTAAAGTCATACAAAGCAAATCTAAGTTTCCAAGTTTTAATCATATTATCACTTCCAAACATCTAAACTCCAAAATTAAAGTCACATTATCAAATCTAAGAATCTAAAACCTACTAAAAAAGATTCAGTGTTCCAAATCAAATTCAACATAACAAATCTAAGTTTTCAAATTCTAAAAAACTATCAAGCTTCAACAAATCTAACAAACCTAACAAATTCAACATAACAAAAGCCAATAAACCATATCAAATCCAATCTTCCAAAGCAAATTCAACATAACAAGTTAATAACAATCAACATTACAAAATCAAATCAACTTATATATAAAGTTCAAATTACATAACAACTCCAAAACAAACTTAAATAGGAAAAGGGAATGGCTGCAATGGCAGAGCTTTGTTAGGGCAGTGGGTGATAGTTGCCCTCCCAAATACTTGTTGAACTCATACACTTCACATAGTTAATTAGCCTATCTTTAAGCTTAGGTGTCATCCTGTTTCCTAACTAAAAAATACATTAATTTCATTCAAAAACTTGTATATTTGTATAAAAACAAAACAATTATTTGTATCATCTATAAAGCTTAGCAGTAGTGTTCAAGCCTTGCCTCTCCAAAGTTCTAGTTCAAGTTACGCCATTGGGTTGGATAATTAATTGGGTTGAATTGGCCTACCTAGACTATTTAATAGTATTAAAAAAATGTTAGAAAAATAAATGGGCCACAGGCCAGGCCATTTAACCCGCGAGTTAAATGGGCTGATCAAAAAATAAATTAATTTAGACAGGACAACATTTTTTAAGCTTAAACTACCTAATTTTAGCTAGTAAACAAACTAGTTTGATGGATTTAGCCCATTTTGACATCTCTAATGGTAAAGACTCCTTTGATCTAAAATCTTATATTCTCCATCATTTTTAATCAATTACTATTCACTGTCATGTATCCTTTTTCATGAATATATAAAATCATCTTTATTATCACTCTAAATATAATAAAAAAGGTTTTTGAAAATCATAACTTCAGTAACTCTTTTTTTAAAAAAAAAAATTACATGAACTTAAAGCTAAAGTTTTCCCTAAATCATTCTATACCTACACTTTACTCTGTCATCCCATGCGTTTACTACAATAGAGAACAAGCCAAAGTCCACAAAATCTAACACAACCTAAGTTATGAATTAATAATATGATTTTTCACTACTTTAAGCCAACTGAACTCAAGCAAGTTGCGGCCACAACAATTTTTTTATATAGATGAAGTAGTTACATAACTAACAAACAATCTAAGATAACAGTAAGATAAGATAAACATAAATTAAAATAATATAGATAAATTTAAACTAAATCTTAGGATAAGATAAGTCTTATCCTTTCCTCTATCAGCCCATTCAAACTGGACATCGCTATGCAAAGGCACAGTTTGTATTATAGCACCAGAATAGAACATCGTGGAAATTGGTGGGCCTTGGGTATCGATAAGGTGAAAGGTATATTGGAATGTCAAATGAATCTCACGTTAAGTTTTCACATCTATGTTAGATTAAAGGGGTCCTCAAGAAGATGGCTGAATATACGCTGTGGTTGAAAGTGATGGAACTTCTTACCAGGTGACATGCACGTTTGAGGGGGGGATTATAAGGAAAGGTGCTGGAATTTCTTCGATAAAGCTACTAAGGTCAAGGGGCATTGAAATTTCTCCATTAATAAAGCCATCAAAGATTCTAGTGGTAGGTATGGGGCTAATCATTAATATAATTTCTGTAAGTCAACTTATTAATCATATATGGACAAGTCTGTCAAACTAACACAATAGAAGTAGTCAGGATTAAGTTAATCCAAACACATTCCAAGTGCTATATAGGACTAGCAATCCATTGCGTAGACACAGACATGTTACCACCAATGGAGGTGGTGGAGGTGGAAGGGAAAGAATTAGTTTCCAGAAATCTTATCCTTTACTCTATTAGAATTATGATTCAAAGGGTGATTACTTAAATCAATACATATGGTTAATAGGAGGTAACAAGGTTTACGGTTTAATTTTCTCTTCTTCCATCAAAAGGTTAGTAGGCATGGATTCATATGATTAAATTTGGTAATAGCATTAAGATATTTAGCAAGGCAACGAACTTTGTCAAATTTCCCCAGATTCATTCAATAATTTCATAAAGTGGCTATCATCATTTTGTTGTACTCTACAAGAACACAAGCTAGGAAAAAGAAGACAAGTAATTTTCCTTTCTGTTAAACCACGTCAATTATATGCACTATGGGTAAAAATATTATATTTTTTCTTAACTGAATCAAAGTATGATGTTAAAAGTATCAGGCTATGTAAAAAGTAAAATATAAATAAAAAAATACGTCACATCATCATTGCTTTAAAAAAAAAAAGTGCCCCCCGACCTCTTTATTTTGCATGTTTTCAACGAATGGTAGAACATGGTCCTAATTCTATATCTTTTAAAAAATGAAACTTGTTTTGACTTACATATAGTTTTCCACTAGGCCTACCGTTATAGTTCTTCCCCTTACCCGCGGTATTTTTTTTAACTTTTTGCATGAATTGTATTTATTGTCAAAGATAACCTCTTACTACATTAGAGATTTGGTTCTTACAAGGCGAGCCTCTCATTTGAAAGTTTAAAGTACACTAATCTTTATCTTATAAAAGTAAATAGTTAAGATGTTGATACATCATTATAAAAGTTTATTAACATAAAAGAAAAAAAAAACAGGTGTGTCCTCCTTAGTTAGAGGCTCACTGCTTCTTCTTCAATGCTCGCCAGTAGAAGTCTATCAAGACCTTATAGATTGCTAGAACAAGATATTAGTGAACCGAACCCTCATGACAATTGTAGTATATGGCGGTACACTTTGGAGATGGTGCCTCTTAATACCTAGCAACACTTGCAAAGTTTACCCTAAAACGGTGCGCAAGGGCTGGATTTCTACAATGATAGCCTTGTCGATGGTTACAACCTCCTTGTGGCAATGGAGCCTCAGGGCGGTGACACGAATTCCTCCTTGACGAGTATGGTGAACTTGAATGGATGGTGTCTAGCAAATAAGATGAACGTGGAGATGGGTGGTGAGGGTGGAGAAGAGGGTGTAGAGTGCAAAAGCATAGGGATGACAAAATTTCTCATTGTTAGGGGATTTCTGCGAGAATCGCTTCGAATGAGGTCTCGAATGTGGAGTTTTTTTCTCTGCCAGAATGGAAATAGGAAAAAAAATTCTCATGTAGTATATTCGGAGACAGAAATGATGACTAAACTCCTGTCTCGCATGTGGTCTCTGTATTCTTTAAATTACTAAAATATTATTTATAATATATATATATGTATTATTATATAAATAAATATATATATTTTAGTAATTTCATCTTTTGTTAAATTTTATATTTATTTAAAATTAAAAATATTAAAATAATTTATTTCATATTTTTTTATTTTCTTATTTTTTTGATATTACAAGAAATCTCTGCGGTGATTCGAGAAATGAAGACAGAGGAAAAAATCCCCTCGTAGCGAAAAATGGAGCCGAGGGTGAAGAGATAATTGAGATACAGGAATGAGGAACGGAGAGGTACCCCTACTCTCGTTCTACGCGCGTGCCACTCAACAAAAGCACGTGTGAATACTAAGAATTCAAAATAAAAAAATCATTTATTTGTGCTATATTTCGGCTAGTAAGTCTTCGTTTGGTGGTAAACCATGGATAATTAGGATACAGATTTGACTCTTCTAATGTAAATCTCTTGCCCTTACTTTACAAGGTAAAGTGCAGTTAAGATGTTGACATATTATTATAGGAATTTAATTTTCTTAACTGAAAAAAAATAATCAAAAGGTGCGTACTGTGAAAAACTACCCCTCCTTAATTAGATGCTTGTCGCTTCACACGTGCTTTTGCATGTCACACTTCCTCCACCCTCATCACCCATCTCCACCTTCATCTTTGTTGGATACCATTCAATCAAGTACACCACATCCATTGAGGAGGAATTCTTGTCGTTGCCCTGAGGCTGCACTCTCACAAGGAGGTTGTAAACATTGACGAGATTGACATTGTAGAAATCCAGCCCATGTGCACCGTTTAAGGTCAATTATATTTCGTGAGGGTTGCTGGCGATGTATCCACATATCCCTTAGGTTTTTTTTTTATCCTTTAAGCTTTATCAAATCCCTGTTTTTAAGGTTATCTAATAGTATAGAATTTGTTTACATAAAACATGTACATAATTTAATATTTATATATTTATTATATAATTTTCTAAATATTATTAATATTGTAACATTACTCATCAAATTAATTTTTTAAAACAAAAAGTTTAGTAAGAAGAGAAATTATCTCAAAATATCAAAACATGTCATGAACTATAACAAAAATTTATAATAATATTTACATATCTCATATTAATAAAAAAGCTACTAACAAGAATCAAACAAAACACATTTATATCAATAAGTTTTGCTACGATGAAAAACAAAAATTATTAAAAAATAAATTTTTAATATATTAAATATTTTATTTTTATTTATTATTTTATATATTTTAATTTCTTAATAAATATTCTTAAAAGACTTTGATTGATAAACCCCTTATCAATTCATTTCAATCCCATTAATTAAGGGAATCTTAATATTAGTGATATGCTATCACCTTTTCATTTGTCAAAAAGAGCGATTAGTTTTCACTTTGATGTTTTCATACGACTCTGCAGTCTACACATGGCCCAAAAGAAAAGATAAAACGCGTTTGCCGTTTAGTTAGGGAAAAAGTCAAAAAGTCAACAGTAAAATATAAACGAAGGAAATTGCTAAATAGCATTGCTCGAGAGAAAGAATGGTCGCTGTCTAAAGGACCAACAG
Organism: Ormosia semicastrata; assembly: GCA_029884595.1. NCBI lineage: Eukaryota > Viridiplantae > Streptophyta > Magnoliopsida > Fabales > Fabaceae > Ormosia > Ormosia semicastrata. The sequence goes on from JAQQTO010000045.1 coordinate 3,121,447, forward strand.
ACAAAAAGTCACATCGCGCGGTCGAGATTCGTCTGCGATCATATGCCCAAGTTGTAGCTTCATCGTACGATTCACGGCCCCACAACTAATCTGCATTTGCACGCAGAAAAAAGCAAAGGGATAATTATAAGAAAAAAAAATTAATCATACATTTCTTTCAGATATATATGTATTATTTATATATATTTTTTAAGAATATGTGATTTAATAAAAATAAGTGATAAAAAATATATATGATAAATAATATTAAAATAAATATAAAAAATAATGTAAAAAATTAGAGATATAATTATAAATATGTATTTTTGAGAATAAAATTGAGAAAAATGAAGACTAAATTATTTTATTTTAAGATTATTAAAATTTTTATTTAAACGACGATTTATAAAGAAAATGATTATATTATATTTTTTTACATCACTATTTATATTATTTTTTAATGATTATAATTAAATAAAAAATTATAAGAAAAAAATGGTGTAATTAATAATATAAAAATAATATAAAAAGTGATATAAAAAATAATATAAAAAAATTATGGTTGATTTATAATGATTTAATAGTAGTTTTCCTTTGAATTTGAAGGGAAACATCTTAATACAATTTAATGACGCTGATTTTTTTTCTTTCTAAACGATGGAAAAGGGTGCAAAGATTATATAATTATTGAATGATTCATGTATTGACTATATTAATTAAAAGATTATTATAATGTTTTATATTATAAAAAAATCAAATCTTTTATAAACGAAGTGTTTCAGATTTTACCAAGCTTAATGATGATAAATATTGAATGCCCATCACTTTGAAATGATATTTATTTATAGTGGGTGATACTCTTTTAAAATAAATTTGTATATAAAACTAAGTAAGTGTCTATTCAATGTTAAATCATTTACTAAATATTACAATATATTTTAAATTAAATTAAAAATATTTATACCTTTAATAATTAATAAAAGTTGTATGTGGTTGGTTTATAAAGCAGTCAGTTAACTTACTATATGTTTACCAAACAAAAACTTACTATGTAGATATTTGATCTGCTCATGGTCTTAATATATATTAGCGGTGTCACAACGCCTTTCTTGACACAATACAATGCGGAGCGTAAATTCTTGTAAAATAAATGTAAGAATGAAAAAAAGTTATCATCAATTAATTTATTCATTAAAAATAGAAAACTTCGATTGGATATCTAAAAGATTGTATACATTTTAGAATTTAGGTTTAGGGATGGACTACTGATAAAGAATGTATTAGTATCTTATACTATCCGTTTCAAAAATGATTATTTATTTAATTTAATGTTATTTTTTAAAATTAATTAAATTAATCTTTTATTATTTATTTACAAAAATATTTTACTTTTATTTTATTTTAACATGTCTCACTTTATCAAGTATATTATCAAAAATAATAAATGACTTTGATAGAAGAAAAGGTAGCTAAATAATCAATGCTCTATGAACCAAATTTAAATCTCGTAACATATAATATGAAAGTGGTGAATTAATACTTATATATTTTATTAAAAATATTTCAAAAAAATGACCAAACAAAAATTTTATTTATTTACTTAAAAATATTTTCTTTAGAGTGAATGACCAAATCAAAACTCATTTCAAAAGACTTAAATTTAAAATATCATATATTTTTGTGTGAAATGAGACTTGAGTTAATTTTCAAAAAGATTTTCATAAAAACTTTAATCCACCACAATCAAAAGGTTGAGAGTTTGTAAATTTGCTCACATTTATTTTTATTTTGTTTTATTAATAAAAAATTATTAAGAAATTAGATCAAACCAATTCACTTGACGAAATTAAATAAAGATAAACCTCAAAAATATTAGGAAGAATTTAAATGATCGACATAATATTGAGTAACGCATAATAACATTACGTCACAATGAATTGAGTTAATAATTTTTATGTATAACTGCACATGCATGTAAATTCTTTTTAATGCAATCATAAAAAATGATTCGAGTATGTATTATATTAATTGTAAAAAGATGAAATCTTAATATTATGATATGATTATTTTGAAAATCTGGTCATTAACCATAAAAGAAACAAACACATTAGAAAGTTTTTTTAATGACAATAAAAATGATTTTAAAAACTCAATAAATGGCATGCCCTTTTTTTTCAGATAATATCAAGGCAAGTAAGTTGTCAAAGTGAGTGATAAAATATAGACGAAAAGATCGAAATACTTAAGAAATACTGTAACCAAAGCTTTAAATGTCAACCTCTCGCTCTCGCTGCTTAACCTTTACTTGCTCCCACTTCCTTTTCCTTTTTCTAATGATACCGTACGACCCCCCTCTCTCTCCTCCTATAACAGGAGGGGAATTCTCCTTGTCTTCCCTTCCTTCCTTCCCCCTCTTTCAGCATAACCCATTTTCATTTCATATATTGGCTAAGGATAGTTGCTTGATTGTTTTATGTGACGAGGCTCTAATCCCTTTCTTTTTTTTTACTTATCTTATCACCCTTTATCTGTTTGTAGTTTTGACTCTCTTTATCAGATAAAATTTTTATCTTTTCATTCTTTATCATTTATTCATTAATAATTTATGTCAATTTCATATTTAAATTTTTTGATAATATCACACTTTTTTCATCTCTCTTCATATTTGAAATTTTGTTATTATCTTTCTTTTCTTCTTTTTATATTTTTACTTTTATTTATTCTTTATTTGTATCATTGAGTTCTAGCCCAAAATGTTTTAAACAAATTTGGATATCAACAAGCGGATGGACCGGTACATTTTTATTTCATTCATTTAATTATATTATTTATTTGATAATATATATTGCATTATTACTTCTCAATAATATTTAAATGAAGAAATTAATGTAAGTTATTCATTTTTTGTGAATTATCAAGAGAGTTGTAATAGTTATAGCTGCGTATAACGTGAGGGGTTAGAGTTACGTATTCATACTTTTATCCTTATATAAAACTTTGAAAAAATGTAAAACTAAATGGCGATTTTAGAAGAATACACCAAAAGTATCAATCGCTTTATTATTAGTAATAGATGTAGTTGACATTTTTTTAAAAAATTATATATAATTTTTCTAATTGAAAAGTACTAAAATTTTTAAAATAAATTTAAATTTCTCTTTGACTTAACTTTTATTTTCTTACATTACACACAAGCTCATTTTATAGGAGGTTTTTCCTAACTTAGCAATGATTAATTATTCAGAATAATAATAACATAGTTTTTAGACCACTAATTAAATGTTATATTATTATTATAACTCTCTTTTTTAATAGTTAATAAAAAATGTATGTGCTTAGTTTATAAAGCAGTCAGTTAACTTAATATATGTTTACCAAACAAAACTTACTATAAATAGTTGATCGGCTCATGGTCTTAATATATATATATATATATATATATATATATATATATATATATATATATAGTTAACTTTTTTTAAATTTTTTTATTAAAGTAATAATTTTAAAAAAAAATTAAAATTCTCTTTGATTTTTTAAAATAAAAAAAAAAAAATCATGCAAAAAAATTTTTGAAAGGAAAAATCATGCAATTTAAACTCATGCAATAAAAAATCATGCAATTTAAACTGAAGTCTAGTGACAGTTACAAATATTCTATGTTATTCTCTGATATATGATATATCCAAATACATGGCCATCAATGCTCTTTTCCTTTAATGTGTCTACTATTTAGTATTTACTCAAGGATTGCCATCAAGAACAACATAAATCACTATTGACCGCATACCCTTTTTTTTTTAATATAAATTGACCGCATACTTAAAATCTAGCGTTTTCTAATCAAAAATCGTCATTCCAAATGCTGCAACCACAGAAAGGAGAAATTCCTGTGTGTTTCTTCTTCTAAAGAGCAGTATTCACCATTCAATGTATATTATTTTATTTTATATTTTATTTCACAAAAAAAGTACATTATTTTATTTAACTTCAATAATTTTATTCATTTTTAACCACATTACTTTTTATACTATATAAAATTAGTTAATGAAGTATAAATTTGTAATTACGTACATAAGTTAGTTAATAAGTATGTAAAAAATTGGTTAATAAAAAATAAAAAAATAATTAATGACATATATAAGTTGATTAATATGATCAATTTAAAAATGTTATATATGTGTATATATTCATTAATTAATAATTTATATTTCATTAATTAATTTCATATAGTATTAAAAAGAGTGTGAGTATTGATTGAACTAAGATTAACATTATTCTATTTTATTAGCTGTGTTGGTACATCTAAGGATGGATATCTTCATGGAGGCTTCCTCCTTAAAAGATACGACAAATTCTTCATAGTAAGGCATTTGTTCACCTGATATTCTATATTGAAAAACTCTCATAAACTGATAAAATCATAAAAGAGTAATTTTCATGAATCTGAGGAGGAGAACAAATCACAATAAAAACTTGCACTAAACAAAGAGTTTTAATAGTCATCATTTTTTTTTCCACATCTGATACGTGCCAAGTTAAAGAAATTCTGTAACTGCTTTTTCTTACTGTTTCTAGCCGGTTAATAGCTTAATGCAAACGGGATGTCAAGTTTGACATTAATTCTATAATATCTAAACTTGACAAGAACTTACATTAACAACTACGGACATGTCAAGTTTTTTTTTTATTGTGTTCACACTACAAAAATTTTGCATATTAGCAATGAAAATTTAGTGATGGAATTTTTCTGTCACTAATCTCTCACTAATGTATAATAGTAACAGATTAGCGACGAATACTGAGGGATTAGCAATAGAGATTTTTTTTGTCACTAATTAGTGACTAAAAAAATAAGTGACAGAAAAATATCTTGCTAATCTCTCGTTAATCCTCGCTAACAAAGTTTAACAAGGAATTGGTGAGGAATTAGCGAAGGATTTTTCTGTCGCTAATTTGTGAAATTCTTGTAGTATATATTAATGGTGTCTGAGCTAACTTGCTTGCAACTCGACTAATCTATCTTTTTAGACGAGTCAAAGGTAAGTTATCTATATCGAGATTAAGAAATTCACAAAGATATTTCTTTGCAATCTGCCTCCAAGAAATTGACATAGTTGTGATTTAAATTTGTAATCATATGCTTATTCACACATCACATGCTTATCCATCACTATATCAACTCCTTGGAGTTCACACATGTCAAGTTATTTCAGACAGCTTAGAAAAAGATAAATGCAAGGCATTAAAAATTGGGCTAATAGTTAGAGGTGAGAATAGGTTATGTGGCCAATTAAAAAAGCCTACGACCTAACCTATTTTTTGGCCTACGTAGACCTAACTTATTTAGCAAATAAGTCAAGCTTAGCCTTTTAGAAAGGTCTATATATTTAACTATATAGATTAAGACTTAGGTTTTTGAAAAAGTCTATTAGGTCTACCAGGCCAACCTACTTATTTAATATTTATGTATATATAATTAAGAATTTATAATACTTACATAATTTACTAATTATATATCAAGTATAATATGTTTATTTTATATACAAGATAATTATTTCATTAAATGTTATACCTATTTAAAATTAAAAAATTAATTTTCTTGGCTTATATGAAAGCTTTCATATAATGTAAGCTTTTAAGTCAAATTAGACTTTTATGATTTTATAAATAGGTCGTGCAAAAAAAAAAAAAAAAAAAACTATGACAGTTACGGGACAAACTTAAGCTAACGTTTTATAAAACAGGCCTAGGCCTATTTAGGCAAAGGCAAACTCTGCCTAATTTATTTCTACCCTTACTAATAGTCTTACTAATAGTGAATGATTTAAATAGTTTGTAGAAATTATAAGTTGAAACTTTTTATTTTACAATTGTACCAAACAACAAATGTAAAAGAAAAACATTAAATTTTCTTAATACATTATCTTAATAAGAGATAAGAGAAGTGTTATATCATATTAACAAATCATCTTTAACAATTAACATGTGTTGGTTCGAGTAAATTGGACTTTGATCTTTTAAGTATGTAGTCTTGAGTTTGATATTAAGATTCATGTATATAAAAATAACACCGTTAAGAGGGACAAAGATCATACCATCCGCCCTCGTGGGTACCTGCAAATCCACCAAATATATTTTTTATTTAGTATTTAACACACACACACACATATGATGAGATGAATGTTTATTATAAGAGATGAGATGAGTGAACACACACACACACACACACACACACACATATATATATATGGTGAGATAAGTGTTTATTATAAGAGGTGAGATGAGTGAATCTTGACAATTGAATCTTACATGAATGGTTAAGATTAGAATATAAATGCATGTGACTTTTTTAAGTGGTCACATGACCTTTAAGTAACTTTTAAGTAACCATAGGTATCATGTATGGTTGTATGGTCAAAATTTACACGTCTCACCCTTTCACAATAAAAACTTATCTTACTAGATATGCCATATATATATATATATATAATGATATTTTTCTCTCATTTTAAGATGAGATGAAAAATTATATTTTTTATTATTTTACAATGAATTTTTTAATGAATATCTATCTTTATTGTAATAATTATTTATGTAGATTGATTATTACAAAATATAATTGAACTTGATATATTATTTGTGATATTTTTTTAATTTTATAAGAATTTTAAATTGTTAAAAAATATTATTATATGTGATGTTAAAGATTATTTTATTTATGTTTCTTTTTTCTTTTTAATTTCATTTTGAATTATTTGATACCCATGGATACATCAATGTGTGTTGGTCCAAGTGGAAGGGACTCGGGTTCCTTTAGCATGTGGTCTTGGGTTCGATCCTTAGATTCATGTGTATGAAAATAATACCATTGGGAGAGGTCCCCGCTTAGGTGTCTGATTGTACCATGAGAGATTAGTTTCTTACATATCAGGTGAGGAGATATTCTATGAAACAAAAAAAGAAAAGATAATCGTGGATACTTGCAGATACCTACCTCCCCTCAATAAGGATCATAAATGAATATCTACAACGGGGATGGAGGCAGGAATGGGGGAAGAACTATCTGTTGCGGCCCCACCCGCCCTGTTGCCATTCCTAACTTCATGTGTCCGTAGAGATTCGTGGGGATTACCCACTATGGGGCAAGAGATGAGTAATTATTTAATAAATGAGGGTGGGGGCAGGGATTATAGTACTCATCTTGCGGGGTACCCACAAACTTGTGAAGTATACTTTTTTATTTAATATATATCATATATTATGATTTTTTTTTACTTTAAGATGAGATGAAAATATATATTTTTCTTATTTTACAATAAATTTTTTTAATGAGTACATAATGATAAAACTAGTTGAAAAATTATATATCATGCATGTAATAGTTATTTATGTGATGATTATTACAAAATATAATTAAATTTAGTTTGTTATTTATAATATTCTTTTAATTTTGTAAGAATATTAGATTGTTGAATAAAGTTACAAAGTATGTAATGTTAAATTTTATTTTATTTTATTTTATTTTTTGTAATTTTTAAAATTTTATTTTAAATTATTAATTACCCGTGGATACCTATAAAGACTCACCTACTTGTGGGGATTACAAATGAGTATCCGTGACGGGTACGGGGCGAAGTGAAAGGAAAAAACATTACCCGCCCCTGCCTCACCCAATTGACATCTCTAGTCCCCATTTAAACACCTTACCGTATTTTGAGATATTAGTTTCTCACCTATCGAGTGAGGGATACTCTAAAAAACAAAAAATTCATCTTTAACAAAATTTCTTAATATCTTCTTAATTATTAAAAAATCATTATATATAAAAGCAAAAGTAATTAATACCTTAAAATTTTAAAAAAATCTTTATTATTATTTAAATAAATAAGAATATTATTATGTTAATTTATTGGAGAATATCAAATTATTTTCTTAGTAATCATTTTAATTATTAATTTTTAAAAGGAAAGTGTAAAAGGCATGTGATTTCATTCTTTTAACATTAATGAGTTTCTATACTTTTATTTTAATATTTTTCCTAAGAAATTATGAGACTTTTAAAGCTAATCTTATAGAAAAATCATCAATACACACCATTTCTTTTACATTTCCCTTTACACCATCTTTTTTAGGAAAAAAAATAGAGAAATAATGAATTAAAATAGAGAAATTTATCATTTTTTTATCCTTTCTGACTCTGTCGAAAAGTGTGACTCATTTAGTGTATGTTTGGGAACCCGTTTGCTGCAGCAAACGTGAGTTTCTAATCCTCGAACGATGTGCATTTCTGTTTGATAAATTTACGTTTTCATTTGGTTTAACAAGATTTTCGTCTCCAACTTACGTTTGGAGTAAAGCAAGATTTTCTTGCTTTTGAGTTATAAACTCACTTTTATCACCTATATTTATTTTTTCAAACTCACTTTTGAAATAAAAGTTTCTAAACATAAATCACATTATTACAAACACACTTTTAACCAAATTTAAGTTTACAAACATACTTTCAACCAAACTTAAGTTTACCAACTGTAATCTTATAAGTTTACTCAACCATTGTTGGTATATTTTAAAGGATTTAATATTTATTTTTATATATTTTGTATAAGAAATTTTATTATATTATCAAATAAAAAGATTTTATTATATTATTGATGCACACTTTTTAGTTGTTGCATTTACAAATCCAAGTCGTGTTGTCTCAAGTAATAAATTTCTCGAGAAAAAAGTCGATCCAGGAAATTGTTGAAGATTAATTAAGGTGAAGTGAATATTTTGTTATTATGATTAAAATTATTTACTTGGGTTAAAAGATCCACTCTTGGTAAATAAAATAAAGGTAAGATTAATTCCTTTTATAACTCAATTAGAATCCTCACAACATGGAGGTTCCAATCGAAAAATACAACGTTAAAAGTCTATTAAAACTATATACGTATTTATATTATGTTTCCAAAAATATTACTACCACTTATAAATGGGTTAAAGCATTCATTGTGCCAATATTTTGTCTACAACAAATCAAGAACTCCACTTTATAAGAAGAGTTTCTAACACCACCACTTGTAAATGGGTTAAAGCATTCATTGTGCCAATCTCTTGTCTACAACAAATCAAGAACTCCACTTTACAAGGAAAGTTTGGAAACAAAATATAATACGTATAATGATCACTTGAAAATATATCATTTAAGCATAAGAGAGAAATTAATCTAACCTTATTTCATTACCAAGAGCTTCACCTCTTCACCCAAGTAAAATGAAACTTAGTTACTCATAGAAAAGAAGAAAGAAAGAGAGAAGAAGAAGAAGAAAAACATGACTTCAATTTAGAACAAAGGAAAATTACTACAAGAAAACTTAGTAACAAACTAGCATTATTTTGGTAACTAACACCTAATACCCTAATGATCTGCCAAGGCCTCCTTTTATAGAGGATTAGAGATACAAAATGTCAAGGGGGCTGAGTTATTAGTGGGTGGATGATTGGAAAATGAGTGAAAAATGCCAAATGACATTAAATGACATTAAATGAGTGAGAAATAATGGAGATTCCTTGTCTCCGAAATCATGCAGCTCTGAAGTCATTACATTCGTCATTTTTGAACCAAGTGGTCTTCATGAAAGTTGTAGGCCTGGATCTTAGCTTTCAAATGACTTTGGTTTAGATCCAATATCATTTCTACAACTCCAGATACATTCAAATTACTACATATTGTCCAGGCCCAGTCACAGCTCCTCTGTTCTGACTTCCAAACCCAATATCACCTTCAAGGAATCCGATTCTGGAAAAGTGTTCAACATGAAAGTTGTAGATATGGGTCTTAACTATTCAGCATCCAAATTTCAATCCATGTTACAACATCTAGCCCAAAATCTGTGATGAACAGTATACGTAGGTCAAGTTGTCAGGAAGAGTATTCTAGTTCTTGCTTCAACCCCGATTTGAGTTATCTACTCGTGTGATTGGGCCTTTGAGGTCTTCATGAAAGTTATAGAACTCTCTCTTATCTTTCAAATGCCACTAGAATCAGCTCCAAAGACCACCTACAGCCCAAGATATGACCCAAATACAGAAATAGTGTAAGATATAAATCATGTTGAAAAATTCAATTAAGTTCAATTTTTAGTCCAAACTTACAAAACATAATAAAACTCAATCAATTAAGTACATAAAGAGTGTAAATAACTAAGAATGAAAGCTTATTAATTTATCAAATATGTGATCATCAAACTCCCCCACACTTAGCTTTTTGCACTCCTGAGCAAAACACATAAGATCACTCACAAAAAAAAAAAAAAAAAAAACAGACTCAAAAGCTAAACACTCTAAAAGACTCAATTTCTAATAATATTTAAAAATGAAGAGCAATCATTCAAGTAATCAAAACATTCATGAGGTAACATATCTTCACTTCTCAAATCAACAAGCAAGGTTATTTCAATTGAAAAGCATGAGTCAAGAATGATAGATTTTCACAAGATTCACTCTCAATCCCTCGAGTGTTTAAAAGGTAGGTATTTCACTCAATTCAACCCATGAAAATTGCACTACCATAAGCTTGCTTATCTTCTACTTCTCCACTACTCAGAACACATGCACACACAAATCATGAGGACTTTATTCAAGGTTGTAATGGGGTCAAGGTAAAGGAGGAGGTAATATAGATATGACAAGTTAAACACCAGAGAATAAAAGAACATGAAAGCTGAGTTCAATTAACAAGCATGAAAATTCATCCCAACTCCACCTAATACAAATTCTCTTTACATATTCTTTTCCTTTCCTTTATTACCTTGTTGACCCTCTTCTTTTTACAATTTTTTTTTGAATTTTTTTTTGATTTTTTTTTATTTTTGATTTTTGAATTTTTTTTTTTAAGAAGAAGAACATCATATATACACATTTTTTTTAAAATATTCTGCACACACACACCCATACTTGTTCAAGAACTCATCGAATGACAAACTAATGTTCTCTTATTCCCTAAGGTCAAGTAAGAACATGATTTTTCATTTAAGGCGCATAATGAGTTCGAAACAAAAAATAGTCAAATAAGCTCAAAGGGGTTAAGCAAAGGAAAATATGCACAAGGTTGGCTATTTGGCTAAAGTAGTTATTTCAAGAAAAATGTCTCAATCATATTCATGTATGCATATGAAAATGTAGTCTCAAAAAGAATCAAAGCAAGTTCTAGAGCAACAATTCCATGAGTGAAATTCACACAAGAAAGAAAAGAATGGTACAAATGTTCAATCCATTCATCAATAAGCTCAAAATCTCACAAGGCATAATTCTATCATTCTCAGTCCACCAATTCAACATCCATAACCAAGCATGTGAATTTTAAGAAAGAAGACAATTTACTCAATCATGCAAATTTCCTTGAATTTGAATTGCTACTTCCACATAAACTAGGTATCTACCCCAACTAAGATGCGTCTCAAGAGTAAAATTTATTCCTTACTCTGCCATCCTTAACTGGTTTAGTAGTTACTAACAAACATATAAACACAACAAATATATTAATACACACACTTCCTAAAAAAAATCTTTTTTTGGGTTTTTTTTACACAACTCTACACACGACAAACATAAACACATTTACTATATTTTTTATTTTTTTACCTTTTTTTTTACACAACTATCCTTCCCTCCAACTAGATCACAACATTGTCCTCAATGTTAAAAAATAGAAAGGAAAAAGATAGAAGATAGTACCTGTTACCGCAATTACTGAAAAGAGAAATTTTACACAAATATAAACAGAAACAAAATATGACTAAAGATTGAAATTATTTATACAAATGGAGTATCTTGATTGCTTCCTTTTCTCACTGCTTCACACAACATTTCTTTCGGACCACTTCTAGTTGAGCTGCTACTGGATCAGGGCTGTTATAAGAAGAAGAAATACAACAAAATATATACATGTAGTTTTGATTGTGGCTCACATCTTCCTCTGGTTTTACGACCAGTAACGTCTTTAACGCCTTCTATGAGTCGAGGATAGGCTTCCCATCCAATTTTCTTATAAATTGGCAAACAGGGTCTTTTTGAGTCAGATTCCCAAGACTGTAACGCTCTTGCTCGTCCTTGAAGAGATTCCACAAACTAAGAAGTTCACGCTGCACAACTCCACAAGAATGCGTCTCAAGAGTCAATAAGATATTATCTAATGACTCTTTACTCAGTCCATTCTTAATGAAGAATATTTTATCTTCTCTGTTTACGGAAACCATCCCCAAAGAGTGACATCGCGTGTTGCAATTCCATCGTGCACACTTGTAACAAACTTTCATTCTTTTTGCTCTTCTCCTTTTTGAAAATGAACTTTTACCGAGACCAGGCATGTATGGGACAAATGAATCTGAAGATTCACCAGCTAAACGAACCTTTGCTTCGATTATCCAGCGTATATCTTCTGGGATGCCCTTATACATTAACAATCTCAGTCTTTCACACCTAGCTTCATAGACTTTTGTTAGAGCATTTAGAGGGAGAGAAGGAAAATGTTTTCTTAGATTTGAGAGAATGACATCCATTTTGAAAGGAGAAGAAATCAGTTATTATGGGAAACTGAAAAACAAACCGACTTGAGAGTCACGGAGTACCGTTATCCGCCATTTAACCGGGAACACAAAGAACTGCAAAAAGAAAGAAACAACATTAAAATAAATTCTACTCATAACAAGGATTAGAAAGAGAAATGGATTCTACCTCAACAACTTGATGTTCCAGAAATGGTTTGAGTCTTTGTCCATTAACCTTAAATACAATATCATTCCTAGGATTCTCAATGTCTATGGCCCCATAAGAATATACATGTTTGACAATATAAGGACCAATCCACCTAGATCTCAATTTTTCAGGGAATAGGTGAAGACGAGAATTATAAAGCAGAACTTTTTGACCAATTTCAAAAGTTTTTCTGAAAATTGATTTGTCATGAAAAGCTTTTGTTCTAACTTTATAAATCTTTGAGTTTTCATATGCATCATTTCTTAATTCCTCAAGTTCATTCAATTGCAATTTGCGTAACTTGGAAGCATCATCAAGACTTAAGTTGAAAGCTTTAATGGCCCAAAATGCTTTATGCTTCAATTCTACAGGCAAATGACAAGGTTTTCCATAAACTAACCGATAAGGAGACATGCTCAAAGATGTTTTAAAAGCAGTACGGTAAGCCCAAAGTGCATCATTTAGTCTTAAAGACCAATCTTTACGATTTGGGTTAACCATTTTTTCCAAAATTTGTTTAATCTCCCTATTTGCTAATTCAACTTGTCCACTTATCTGAGGATGATAAGGGGTTGTAATTTTGTGGGTAATGCAATATTTTTTCATTAAAGATTCAAATGGTTTATTGCAAAAATGCGTTCCCCCATCACTGATGATAGCTCGAGGAATTCTAAATCGACTCAAAACATTTTCTTTTAAAAATTTTAGAACAGTTTTATGATCATTGTGCCGACATGGAATTGCCTCAATCCATTTTGAGACATAATCAACTGCAACCAAAATGTACACAAATCCAAAAGATGATGGAAATGGACCCATGAAATCAATTCCCCAACAATCAAAAATTTCAATGACAAGGATAGGGTTCAAAGGCATCATATTTCTTTTAGAAATGGACCCCAATTTTTGACAACTTTCATAACTTTTGCAAGAAGTATAACTATCCTTGAATAAAGTGGGCCAATAAAATCCACATCGCTAGATTTTCGTAATTTGTTTTCTTTGAAGAAAAATGACCTCCACATGCTTCGAATGACAAAATTTAATGACACTACTTACCTCATTGTTGGGTACACATCTCGAAAGATTTGATCAGACAATATTTGAACAAATATGGGTCATCCCAAAAGAAATTTTTCACCTCAATCAAAAACTTTTTTCTGTCTTGGTGTGTCCACCGAGGCGCATCTTACTGTTACAAGAAAATTGACAATGTTAACAAACCAAGGCATAGAATTGACCGAAAATAAAAATTCATCAGGGAAAGAATCATTCATAGGTGTGCTATCAAAAGATGAGCTTGTTGTCAGCCTTGACAAATGATCTGCAACAACATTTTTGGCTCCTTTCTTGTCTTTTATTGTGATGTTAAATTCTTGAAGCAACAAGATCCACCGTATCAACCTAGGTTTGGCATCCTGTTTAGACATTAAATATCTAACAGTAGCATGATCAGTGAAAACAACAGTGGATGAACTAATTAAATAAGCTCGAAATTTGTTCAATGCAAAAATTATAGCAAGTAGTTCTTTTTCAGTAGTGGTGTAATTCATTTGTGCACTATTCAAAGTTCGACTTGCGTAATAAATTACATGAGGCTTACCTTCCTTTCTTTGGCCTAAAACAGTAGCTTAAATGAAAAATCACTAGCATCACACATTAACTCAAAAGGCAACGACCAGTCAGGAGATTGCATGATAGGAGCAGAAGTCAAAAGACCGATTAATTTTTTAAAAAATTTCTGACAATCTTGAGTCCAATCAAATGGTGTATCTTTTGTTAGAAGATTACATAAAGGTCTAGATATGACACTAAAGTCCTTTACAAATCTTCTGTAAAATCCTGCATGTCCTAAAAAGGAACGAACTTCTCTTACTGTTTTTGAGAAAGGCAAATGAGCAATTAATTCAACTTTGGCTTTATCAACTTCAATTCCTTTAGAAGATATCACATGACCTAACACTATTCCTGAGGTAACCATGTAATGTCATTTTTCCCAATTTAACACAAATCCTTTTTCTTCGCATCTTTTAAGAACTTTTTCCAAATTATCAAGATAATTTTCAAAAGAATTTCCAAAAACTATCAAATCATCCATGAAAACCTTTAAAAAATGCTCAATCATGTCACTGAAAATACTTAGCATACATCTTTGAAAAGTTGTCGGAGCATTACAAAGACCAAAAGGCATTCTTTTATATGCAAAAGTGCCAAAGAGACAAGTAAAAGTGGTCTTTTCTTGGTCCTCTAATGTAATTGGTATTTGATTATACCCTGAATAACCATCAAGAAAACAATAGTAGGGATGTCCTGCTACTCTTTCTAGAATCTGATCAAGAAAAGGTAATGGAAAATGGTCTTTCCTAGTGGCTGCATTCAATTTTCTGAAATCAATACACATACGCCAACTAGATGAGACTCGAGCAGGTATTAATTCTCCTTTTTCATTTTCAACCACTGTTATTCCAGATTTCTTAGGCACAACTTGTGTAGGGCTTACCCACCTGGCTATCGAGAGATAGGATAGATAATTCCAACATCAAGTAATTTAAGAACTTCAGCTCTAACTACCTCTTTCATGTGTGGATTTAATCTTCTTTGAGGTTGTTGAGATGTTTTAGCATTATCCTCTAAATGTATTCTATGTGTACAGATTAATGGATTAATGCCTTTTATATCCTTTAATGTCCATCCAATTGCACTTTTATGCCTTTTAAGTACTTCTATCAACTTACCTTCTTGTTCTTTGGTCAGGGATGAGGAAATTACCACTGGAAAGCTTTGTTCTTTTCCCAAAAATATGTACTTCAACCCATCAGGTAATGGCTTCAGTTCCAGTGTGGGTACTTCTTCATGGGTATCTTCATTCATGGATTTTAGCTCTTCGAATCTTGGCTTCCTTCCTTTGTATTCCATTTCCTGTGTACAGTCAAGCAAAGAGCATATTTCAAAAATATCATCATCTAATTGTGTAGCTGAATCAAATGAATTAACTAAACAGATTTCTAATGGGTCAGAAGAACTCCTGATTTGAAGATAATCATTTATAATGGCCTCAATCCCTTCAATCTCTTCCTTTTCATCATAAACTTCTTGTGGTTGCTTGCACATGTTGAAAACATTAAGCTCCAGTGTCATATTTCTAAAAGTTAGCTTCACCACTCCATTTCTGCAATTTATCAAAGCATTAGATGTTGCTAAAAATGGGCGACCCAAAATAACAGGAACTGACTTAGAACTATCAACCATAGGTTCAGTTTCCAAGACAATAAAATCCACAGGATATATGAATTTATCAACTTATACCAACACATCTTTTACTATTCCTTTTGAAATTTTAATTGATCTATCAGCAAGTAGAAGAGTTACAGAAGTTGGTTTTAACTCACCAATGTTGAGTTGCTGATAAATTGAATATGGAAGCAAATTAACACTAGCACCAAGATCAAGTAAAGCTCGTTCAATTTTATGTTCACCAATAATGCATGAAACTGTAGGACAACCAGGGTCTTTATATTTCAATTCATTATTGTTTTGAATAATGGAGCTTACCTGTTCAGTCAAAAATGCATTCTTTTTCACATGATGTTTCCTTTTAACAGTGCACAAATCTTTCAAATATTTGGCATAAGAAGGAATCTGTTTGATAGCATCTAACAGAGGAATATTGACCTTCACTTGTTTAAAGATTTCAAAAATGTCACTGTTATGATTCACTTTACTTGAATTGTTTAATGCTTGAGGAAATGGGGGTGAAGACGAGGGTTTGATCTCCTTTTGGCTAGGTGGCTTATCAACTCCTTCCTCATCTTTGGGAATTGACTCATCATTTTTCTCAAAAAGTTCAGGAATTTGTTTTTCAACAACCTTTCCACTTCTAAGAGTTATCACTGAGTTGACTTGATCTATTTTTTGACTTTCTGAACTACCCTCATTTAGGCTAAACTGACCCTTGGGATTTGGTTGAGGTTGAGAGGGAAACTTTCATTTCTCATGAATAGCAAGTGCAGAAGAAAGTTTAGCAAGAGTGTCTTTTATGTCAATCATGGCTTGAGTGTTTTGACTATTGATGGCCTCTTGTTTTTCCATGAATGCATGCAATGTTCCTTCAAGGTTTTTCCTATATGGTGGGACATAGGGTGCATATCCTTGAGGATTTTGAGAATCTTGCTGTGCCTGAGGAGGTGGTGGTTGCATGAATTGTGGCTGGTTGCTATTCCTCCAACTGAAATTCGGGTGATTTCTCCATCCCGGATTGTATGTATCTGAAAAAGAAGAAGTGAATGACTTTTTAAAATTATTCATTGCATTTACTTGCTCATGCATAACTTCTTTAAAAACAGGAATTTTTGGACATTCATTTGTTGAGTGTCCTAATTCATCACAAATGCCACAAATTTCTTCATTTTGCATAGATTTGATTTCTTTTACTTTCCCGGATTCCATGACTTCAACCTTTCTAGCCAAACTAGCAAACCTAGCATTTAGATCTTCTTCTTGACTAAGATGATATTTTCCTTTATTAGCATTTGCAAGGTTAAATCTAATTGAATTTTCAGAAGGATTAGTACCATGCCAAGATTGAGAATTTTCAGCCAAATAGTCTAAATAGTCTAAAGCTTTATCAGGTTTTTTATCAAGAAATTCACCATTGCACATTGTTTCCACAAATTGCTTGGTTTCAGGTGTTAACCCTTCATAAAAGAAGCTTAAAGTGCGTCATTTTTCAAAACCATGATGTGGGCAAGAATTCAACAAATCTTTAAAACGTTCCCAACTTTGAAAATATGCTTCATTTGAATTTTGGGAAAAATTTTGGATTTGTCTTTTCAAAGCATTGGTTTTATGTGTTGGAAAAAATTTCTTCAAAAACTCACATTGCATTTCTTGCCATGTGCCAATTGATCTTGATTTCAAGGTGTTAAGCCAAGATTTTGCTTTATCTTTCAAAGAAAAAGGAAACAATTTAAGCTTAACAACCTCTTCAGGGTAAGTTTGATCATGAAAAGCAAGACATACTTCTTCAAATTCTTTTAGATGTAAATATGGGCTTTCAGATTCTAAACCATGGAAATTAGGAAGTAAAGAAATCATACCTGGCTTGAATCTAAAATTGTTGGCATTATTTGGAAAGATAAAACATGATGGACTAGAATTTTGGGATGGTTGCAAATACTCACGCATGGTTCGAACGGTTGATTTTCATGTTCATCATGCACACTTTCGTTTTCACCATTGTGCTTAATGTGTGTGATTGTGATTCAAACAAATCAATATGTAAAGTACCTGGATTAACTCTAACCAAATGACCAGAATTTAAATCACGATACCAATTAAGCATAAACAAGTAACTTACAGTATAAAATAAAATGTACAAGCTAGTAATATAAATTGTCCATTAAATATTAATAAAGGTGTGATATAAACTAACCACCAAATAAGTTAATAAGCAGAAAAAGTAAAAAGTTATATAGCTGATAAAGTAAAAAGTTAGATAGTTAGTAAGAAAGTTAGTAAGTTAGTAAACAATAAAAAAAAAAATGAGAAAATAAATAACAAAAAAAATGATGAGAAAATAAATATAGAAAATAAAGTACAAAAAATAATAATAATAAAAAGAGAGTTACCCCCACTAAGTTAAAATGTACAAGAAAATAAAATGGAGAATTACCTCCACCTACGATTGTAAATTAAAATGCAAAAAATAAAAAATAAAAAATAAAGTACGGAAAGTAAATTTAAAAAAAAAAAAAAAAATTAAAAGGAGAGATTCCCCCATCAAGTTAGTACGTAAAATAAAAGGGAGAGGTTCTCCCACTAAGTTAGTATGCACAGAAATTAAAAAGGAGAGGTTCCCCCACTAGTTAGTACGTTAGTATATATATAATTTTTTTTACACCGAAATTCTACTTCAAATCAAACTTCAAGAACTTGCACAAAAACTTGATGCACACTTTTTAGTTGTTGCATTTACAAACCCAAGTACAGGTTGTCTCAAGTAATAAATTTCTGGGAGTCCGAGGTCGATCCATGAGGGAATTGTTGAAGATTAATTAAGGTGAAGTGAATATTTTGTTACTATGATTAAAATTATTTACTTGGGTTAAAAGATCCACTCTTGGTAAATAAAATAAAGGTAAGATTAATTCCTTTTATAACTCAATTAGAATCCTCACAACATGGAGGTTCCAATCGGAAAATACAACGTTAAAAGTCTATTAAAACTATATACGTATTTATATTATGTTTCCAAAAATATTACTACCACTTATAAATGGGTTAAAACATTCATTGTGCCAATATTTTGTCTACAACAAATCAAGAACTCCACTTTATAAGGAGAATTTCTAACACCACCACTTGTAAATGGGTTAAAGCATTCATTGTGCCAATCTCTTGTCTACAACAAATCAAGAACTCCACTTTACAAGGAAAGTTTGGAAACAAAATATAATACGTATAATGATCACTTGAAAATATATCATTTAAGCATAAGAGAGAAATTAATCTAACCTTATTTCATTACCAAGAGCTTCACCTCTTCACCCAAGTAAAATGAAACTTAGTTACTCATAGATAAGAAGAAAGAAAGAGAGAAGAAGAAGAAGAAAAACATGACTTCAATTTAGAACAAAGGAAAATTACTACAAGAAAACTTAGTAACAAACTAGCATTATTTTGGTAACTAACACCTAATACCCTAATGATCTGCCAAGGCCTCCTTTTATAGAGGATTAGAGATACAAAATGTCAAGGGGGCTGAGTTATTAGTGGGTGGATGATTGGAAAATGAGTGGAAAATGCCAAATGACATTAAATGACATTAAATGAGTGAGAAATAATGGAGATTCCTTGTCTCCGAAATCATGCATCTCTGAAGTCATTACATTCGTCATTTTTGAACCAAGTGGTCTTCATGAAAGTTGTAGGCCTGGATCTTAGCTTTCAAATGGCTTTGGTTTGGATCCAATATCATTTCTACAACTCCAGATACGTTCAAATTACTACATACTGTCCAGGCCCAAATCCACAGCTCCTCTGTTTGACTTCCAAACCCAATATCACCTTCAAGGAATCCGATTCTGGAAAAGTGTTCAACATGAAAGTTGTAGATATGGGTCTTAACTATTCAGCGTCCAAATTTCAATCCATGTTACAACATCTAGCCCAAAATCTGTGATGAACAAGATAACGTGGTCAAGTTGTCGGAACAGTATTCTAGTTCTTGCTTCAACCCCAATTTGAGTTATCTACTCGTGTGATTGGGCCTTTGAGGTCTCATGAAAGTTATAGAACTCTCTCTTATCTTTCAAATGCCACTAGAATCAGCTCCAAAGACTACCTACAAAGCCCAAGATATGACCCAAATACGTAAAAACTTGATGTAGAAGATATGAAATCATGCCGAAAAATTCAATTAAGTTCAATTTTTAGTCCAAACTTACAAAACATAATAAAACTCAATCAATTAAGTACATAAAGAGTGTAAATAACTAAGAATGAAAGCTTATTAATGTATCAAATATGTGATCATCAATTATATCACTTTACTCTATCATTAATGACATAATTAGTACACAGGTTTCTTAAGGTTAGGATAAATAATGAAATTTTATAAAATAAAAATAGGAATTGAAATGTGAATTGATAAATTAGAATGAGAATTCTATTTCAATTTCACAGTTTAATAAGATGTGATATAATATAGAACGAAAGACAATTTTATAGTTTAGTGTGTGTGATATAATATGAAATATAATCTAAAATGATATAAATGACATAATTATCTTTAATGAAAAAAATAAAAAATACTTTTTCTCATATATATATATATATATATAAGGTTTAATTTATATGTATTGTCGGTGTAAATTTTTTTTTTATACTATCATTCAATTATATATTGTCATATTTTTAAAAATATTTAACTCTTACAATATTTATCTCAAAAGTTACAATATGATAATATATGATTGATTAATAGTGTAAAAACTTTATACCAATAGTGTATCAAACTTAAATTCTATATAAAATTTGCATGTTTTGAAATAATGTTTAAGATATATTTTTTTATAACAAAAATCATGATAATATTTTTCATTAATTTTGATAATATTTTTTTACTCTCCTAAATAAGAGTAGAAGCTTATATTGACTCCTTCGTACGCAAGGTGTACGAAGTTTGAATGTTATATTTAGGTTAGATGAAATTAAATAAGTTTGGATTAGGTAGATTATTGAAAAATAATTTTTGTTAATTTATATATTAAATAAAGGTATATTAGGTAAAAAATATAAAATCATATTTTATAAAATATAAAATCTCAATCCCTCCTTTTTTTAGAAGAATGAAATTTTACAAATTTATAGAATTAAATTTAGAATAAAAATTTCATTTTATAATTATTTTCATTAACAAACGTAACAATCTTCTAATTTTAATATTACACTTAGAATGATACTTCATTCCTTTTCACCAAACATAATATAAGTATTTTTCTTTTGTATTAGTACTCTTTAGCAATTATTAGCTAATATTTAAATACTTATTTCATTTACTTAAAATGTAAATTACAATAAATTATTTTTGAATATATTTTCATAGGAGACTTTGTTTTTTGATCTGAATATTTTTCATAGGAGACTTAGCTAAACAGTGACTACTAATTTTTAATGATGATAAAAACAAAAGGAATATGACATTTTATATATTGCAAAAACCTCTCAACGAAAACGATGGCTATGTTGTACCCAAAAACAAAAACAAAAAACAAAAAAAAAGAAAAAACAATGGCCATGAAGTTATCTTCCTCAGTCAGTGCCTGGCTTATTTTGTTTCAGAAATTTTCACAAGAACTTTTAATTTTTAACAGAGAGAAAGAGAGAGGTTAGACTCTAAGATTCCTTTAGTACCGTGGCATCACAAAGAAATTAAGAAAGAGAGAGAGAGGGGCACTGTTTCAGCACAGAAACAGCATTTTCATCACATTCGTTCCTAGCCTTTTCCTAATTTCCCTCTATTCTACGCATGCTTGCTGTGGCCAGCTCCTATATTCTCTCTCCTCAATTCTCTTCATATCCCAACTTGTTCTCTCTCTCTCTCTCTTTCTCTCTCTTGTGTTCCTTTCAACTTGCCTTGAATTCTATTGCAAATCTTCTTGCTTCTCCACTTCAAAAGCTGTGACATTGAGCTGTTGGGTCATGTGAACTCATGCTGCAAATTTGGATTTTGCAATTCTGGATTGCTTCTCCATGATTTCAGGGTAATTTCTGGAGTATTTGCTGCTTTTGGGTGAGCAACTATTGTTTGGATCCATGGTCATACTTCTGCACAGGTTGAATGGATGAACTAGCTAAAAGGGGTTTGTTAATTTTTGTTATCTGATGTTAGTGGATGATTAAAGTTAGTATTTTTAAAGGTCGGGTTTGAAGTTTGTATGTGTTTGTTGCAGTTTCTTCAACTGGGTATTTTATTCAGGTGGATTTGGAATCTGGGTGTTTGTTAATTTTGTTGGTTTTTCTGGGAATTTTTTTGATTCATGGACGCTAAATTTGGGGGGAAGAATCAGTATTTGTGTGGACCAGTGATGCCAGAGATGAAGGGTGTTGGGAAGAGAAGTTTGGAGTGGGATTTGAATGATTGGAAATGGGATGGGGATCTTTTCACTGCTAGGCAACTGAATCCAGTGCCATCAGATTGTAGGAGTCGTCAGCTGTTCCCAGCTGATCCTGAAATTCCTGCAAATGGTGATGCTTCTAACAATTTGTCTTCTGGTTGCGATGATATCAACCCTGGGGAAGGAAAGAGGGAATTGGAGAAGAGGAGGAGAGGTGTTGTTGTTGTTGCTGAAGGGGTGGAGATGGAGATGAATGATGAAGGTGGTTCTCTTAATTTGAACCTTGGGGGTCAAGTATACCCTATCATGGAAGGGGAGGAAAAAAGTGGAAAGAAGACAAAGATAACTGGGACTACTTCGAATCGTGCTGTTTGTCAGGTGGAAGATTGTAGGGCTGATCTTAGTAATGCTAAGGATTACCATCGTCGCCACAAAGTTTGTGATATGCATTCTAAGGCTAGCACGGCACTGGTGGGAAATGTTATGCAGCGATTCTGTCAACAGTGTAGCAGGTCAGTTAGGTTATAAAATGATAATTTCTTGGGGAGCACATTTTAGATTTATGATATGTTCATCACATCAATTTTTTGGAAGATGTTCTAAAGAGAAAGATGAAAAGTCCCTGATCCGTGTTGCATGAAGTTCTTAACCCCCTTATTTCTTGTAGTTGGTTGTCTAAAACATGCTTTACGTGCATTTTAGTTTCCAGAACATTTATTTTAGCACCCTAGTTGCTGCAACTTGTTAAATTTATGGCAGGTTTCATGTTCTTCAAGAGTTTGATGAAGGGAAGAGAAGTTGTCGTAGGCGTCTGGCAGGCCACAATAAGAGGAGAAGGAAAACTCATCCTGATGGTACTGTAGCTAATGGAGGCTCTCTGAACGATGAAAGGGGCAGTAGCTATCTGTTAATGAGTCTGCTGAGGATATTGTCCAATATGCATTGTGAGTTTTTGTGTCATCGAACATTTGTCTACTTGGCATTCTTCATAACTGTAATTTATTTATTTGGCTGCTGCACTATGAAACTGAAGTGATGCTTATTCGCATGTTGTTTTGTCTATATATCCTCTCTGGACTTAGGAAAATCTGATAATCATACAACACAAAAAGTTAGGTGGAAGTTGCTGCATGGATGATACCTTGCTGAAAGGTGTTAATTGATACATTTGTTCTTGTGATTTTATTCTTTCATGTTTAATTTTTTGTAGCATAAATTAATTTTCTGAAGAGGTAAAATGAAAATAACTAGTTATTGTCTGCAAGAAGTGGTAGCTATATTTATAGGTAACAACTATTAAAATCTGTGTTTGATGGGAATTGAAAATCAAAACACCTAGTTCTGAGAGTAGTCTGTGCAACCTTCTCGTGCATGCGGGTGGATAATTCTCTAGAAAGATTGCATGGTGCTCCTATCAACATAATTTAGGCAAATGCTATATTGCATACTGTTAAGAAGTTGGAGATATTCACTGAAGTTTTAATGCCTTTGGCATAGCCGATACATTAAAATGCGCATATATAGCATTTGCCTAAATTATGTTGCTGAGACCCAGTCTTAATTCCTTGGATTATTTACCAAGATATGTATGGGAAATTTTCCTCTTCTTCCTTACCCAAAAAAAAAGCTCTTTTTTCATTGTTTGGTGCATTGGCTGAATGATATTATTATTTTCTTCCAAAAGAATAGAATGACTTCCTATTCTTAGCAGTTTAAGAGGCAGTGCTTTGCTGGAGCAAAATTAATCTTTTGTTAGGCACCATTTATCCTACTCCACCTACCAACTAACTTTGATTAGTCCCTAATAATCCTCATGCAACTAGAGGGCAACTTCCACCCCATTGGTGGACATAAATTGTTTTTTATTCAATGCTCATTAGTCACTAATCAATGGTAAATCCCTTAAGCTCCATTTGGACAACAAAATGGCAATTGAAGTATGAAATTATAATTCTATATTTTTTTAGTTGTAATTAGCTTAGAATCTTGAATTTTATGATTGCACTGCACAAAAAATTGGGCGGCTTTGTCCACGAGGCTCCCACTGTTCTGGGGTCTGGAGATGGTCAAATGTATGCAGACTTACCCTCATAAGCAGAGAGGTCATTTCCACGACTACAACCTGTGACCACCAGATCACAAGGCAGCAACCATACTATTGTGCCAAAGCACAAGGAATTATGAAATAAAATTATAATATGCCTTTAGTTCTAATTTTTATTCTTTGATTTATATATTGTCAACACATTTTAAATTAAATTAATAAACAACTAAATTAATATTTTATTGTGACAATAGGTGGTGATAATGGTGGTGCAAGTAATGGTGGTGGTGGCAGTGGAGATGGTTGTTGAAGTATTAAATTTAGGGGGCTGGAGTTGTTATATGATACGTGGAATGTAGATTGCATAATATTTATTCTTGCTTCTTGGAATTATAATTAGTGTTTGGGTCAAGAATTGAGAAGGGCTTTAGTTAGTTGTTTTTCATTTCCTTGGGATTATTATTAGGAATTAGAATTCTAATTTTGAAAGGCACACCAAACATGAATTTTTGAATTGGAAAGCCCAACTCTAATTCGAAGTGCCAATGGGACTCTATAGGTTGGTTGATCCATTGATTGTTTTCCAAATTCAGGTAGCTGGAGGTTATTACTAACTTGTATGTGTACCAAACATCAGAAAACTGAACTAAAACGCGTAATATTTTATAGAGTTCCTTATGTTGTTTGATATGATATGCTTTTTTCTCCAGCTTAGGCTCTTTGTGCCTGAATCTCTTTATTTTTTAGCATTGTAGTAACACGTATAGTGAGTTTAGATGCCAAACATTCATGACTTGGAGGTGGATTAGTAAAGTCTTTAAAGGTAATTCAGTGCTGATGCTAATAGGGATAATTTGGATATGTGGTATCTTGGAGTTATGATGTGTGGTCTGATTGTAGTGATGATTTTAATGATGCTAATAGGCATAATTTAAATAAAATATTTGTTTAGGCTCTGTGATGATTTTAGGAGTAGCTTTTTCTCTGGTGGTGCTGAGAGTTTTAGGCTTCACCTGTAGGTAACATAGCAAAAGGTTTAACTCTACTTGAAAGCTAGGTGGTTTAACTTGAATAATTTAGCTTGACCCCATTGCTCTACTATGGACTTTCAACTGCCAAAAGGATGGGAAAATCATGTGGGCTTTTGGAGTTAGCCAAAATTGATCACCTGATTAAAATTGATTCGCCAAAGTTATGACTGGCATGAAGTATTTGGTCAAAATTTATGACAATGATCCTCTGTTTTGTTGTCTTTCCTTACTTTACCATCATTGTCATTCAATTCATTTTTGTTTCCATGTGCCTTCTAACTTTTGGGCACATAAATATTAGATAACTAGTAAGCCGGAAGGTTTACCCTTCTAGAGTATGTTCTGCTGAGACATTTATTGAAAAAGATGAAAGTTGCTTTTTGAGCTTATTCTAATTATCTCTGCTCTTGGATGTCATCAGTGGCATATTTATTTGACTCCACAGATTATGCCTTCTATAAATTGCAGCAAATGGCTCAGATCATACAAGAAACCAGGATGTTCTCTCTAATCTGCTGCGGAACCTGGCAAGTCTGGCTGGTACAATTAACGGAAGAAATATAGCGTCCTTATTGGAGGGATCTCAAGATTTGGTAAAAGCTGGGACATCTGCAGCTGCGCAGAATGTTCCAAACACGAATTCAAATGGCCCTGAACCGTCCAGACCTTTTGATTCTTCTATCAAGATGGATAATGGTCTAATCCATCAGGACCCTCCAGAGTCTAGGGTGCAGTGTGACAATGTGCCTGCTTATGATATGGCACAAAAATGTATACCTTCAGGTAATGGTGGAGTGGGAAGTTTAAAATCTCCTTCAGGACCACAGTCCTCAAGTGTACTTCTGTCAAGGGATTGTGTTCCACCTCAATCAGTTACAGCAGAGACTACAGTTCGATGGAATGGCTTAAATAACATTGACCTGAATAATGTATATGATGACATACACGATATTGTTGAGAACCCCAGGAATTCTTGTCCTCCTGGGCCTTCAGGGATTGGGTCTCTTGATCATCCTTCATGGGTACAATGTGATTCTCTCAAGTCAAGTCCACCACAGACAAGTAGAAACTCAGATTCAACCTCTACTCAGTCACCATCTAGTTCTAGTGGAGAAGCTCAGGTATATTATTCTAGTAATTTGAATTTATTTCCTTGTTAGTGCGTAATTTGACAATGCTCCTATTACCTTTGTATCAGAGAAGTTATGGTTTTCCAAATGTTTATTTCGGATGATTGTTTAAATATCTTTTCTTGATGGATGGTTAGCACAAGCATAGTACCTGGGCCATGGGCGGTTTGCTCCCAAGGTCATCAATTGAGATATATTATTCAGTTTCATCTACCTTTGCATTAGCAAGTAGACTTTTTTGTGTGAGAAAGACCTATATTCTTATTAATTTGTTGATCGTGTTTGACTTTCATTGTGTTTATCTGTGCTGTTAGTGTGTCTGAGGTACTTGTTATTCTTGAAAGAATAGATAAGATTTATAAGGCACTTGATTTATTATTTGTTGACTGTAGTGCGTGCTTAGATGGGTATATTATGTTTATATGGGTACCAACCTTATAATTCATTTGTTTTTTTTTTTTGTTTTAATTTGTCTATCTTCTAATTTGGAGATTCATGTAGATTTTTCAGCTATAGCAAAATCCATGGAATTGGTACCTGATGTAAATTTTGGAAAGTCATGCTTTTATACTCGTGAATATGATTGATTTATTTCTTACTAATTGATGAAGTGATGTACTTCAGTGTCCACAAAAGTCATGATGGTCTATATAAAGAATAGAGCATTCATCCTCCCAAGTTTTAACTTTTGGTATTTTAGAGTGTAACTTTGTTTTCTGGTGGCTGTCAGAAGGTTGTATTTACTGCTATGTTATTTGTTTACTGTTTTCTGTTTACAGAGTCGCACAGATCGAATTGTTTTCAAACTCTTTGGCAAGGATCCAAATGATTTTCCCCTTGTTCTCCGATCACAGGTACTTTTTCCCTGCCTTGAAATTGTTATAAAAAAATTTACTGTAGTATTTCTTTGTGTAGTGTTTGATATATTGGTTTTTTGAGTACCAGATCCTTAACTGGTTATCCCACAGCCCCACAGAAATAGAGAGCTATATAAAGCCAGGCTGTATCATATTAACTATGTATCTCCGTCTAGAAAATTCTGCATGGGAGGAGGTATAATTTGATATAATGTCACAAATTTAGGTTGCCTACAAGAACTGTTGGAAAAAATAGGTATCTAAATGTGCTTATTACTAATTGATAATGCAGCTAAGCTATAATCTAGGATCCAGCTTGAGAAAGCTTGTTGCTGCATCAAATGATTCTTTCTGGAGAACAGGATGGGTATATACAAGGGTGCGGCACTCTGTAGCTTTTCTGTATAATGGTTTGTTCTCTCTCACTGAGTGTGTTGTGTGCATTCTTCTCATATGATTGTATTTCAAGTATTTCAAAATCTTCTATCATCTTACTTTGGTAACTAAAATCTCTCCTGCAGGTCAGGTGGTCTTAGATGTGCCGTTGCACCTCAAAATCCCACAAAATTGTCGGATTTTGTGCATTAAACCACTTGCTGTTTCTGCAAGTGCGAGTGCTCAATTTATTGTGAAAGGATTCAACCTTTTCCAGTCTAGCACAAGGTAAAATCTCCATACTGTTAGTGAAACAAGGCTTGAAGGGGGAGGGGGGGGTGAATCAGGCCCTTTAGAAGTTTAGGCCTGCAAAACTAACTTGAAAACACAACTTTGCACACGAATTAGATAGCTACTAGCTACGCTCAGGTAGCTGATGTTATGCAAATTCAAAATTTAAACCAGTAACAGAAACAGAGTATAACAGCGAAAATAAAAGAGAGGAAGGGAGAAAGAGCTTGAACAAGGGATTTTTATACTGGTTCGGCCCCAATGCGGAACCTACATCCAGTCCCCACCCAAGGTGAGATTTTCCATTATCAAACCCAAGTGTTCTTTGATCCGTTAGTCTCTTCAAGCTAGTTACAAGTAGTTTTTCTTTAACCCTAGCCTCTCCAAGCCAACACCGAGTAGTTTTATTCAACCCTAGCCTCTCCAAGCTAGACACCAAGTAGTTCTTTTCTACACTAGCCTCTCCAAGCTAGAAAACAACAACACCCACACAAGGGTTTTACAAGAAAACAAAATATAAACTCACAAAATCACTCAATACAAAGAGTGTATATGCCAATGTAAGCACAACTCAAAAATACAAAAGAATACTCCACTAAAAGCACAAATTTAATGCTTGATTTCTTCCAATTTTCGTTCAGTCCTTTCTATCTTCTTTTCTTTTCTGTTTTTCTGCACACGAAGCCTTTCTTGCAGCTGATATTTGTA
This sequence comes from Ormosia semicastrata, assembly GCA_029884595.1. Classification (NCBI taxonomy): domain Eukaryota; kingdom Viridiplantae; phylum Streptophyta; class Magnoliopsida; order Fabales; family Fabaceae; genus Ormosia; species Ormosia semicastrata. The sequence goes on from JAQQTO010000045.1 coordinate 3,150,220, forward strand.
GGCAAGAGGAGGTGATGGCATATTGGTCCTTTTCCACCCATTACATGGACAATTTTGAAAATATCTTTGACCCTTTGTATAAAAGAGAATGTGTCATTGGTCTACAGCTGTAAAATCTTGTCCTCCCAAATATTTCTAACCGTTGTAGACTTGTTCAGACCATTTGCAAAGGTTCTGGAATGTTTTGGAAACATTTGTGTAGTGTTGTACTCATGTCAGCAAATCAGACGTATCAGCCAGCTATTCTTGTCGATCAGGCGCCTAACTGAGACCATTGTTCTTCATCAGCTGCTTGCAAATTTTGATAGGCATCTGATTGCACCAACTAGCAGCCTGTCTCTGAGCATTGCTAACTTCTTTCCTCAAGCAACCTCAATGTTTAAATATGATTGCATTCTTCTCTTTGTTCTTCTTAGAGTCTTCAAGTCTTCATAGGTTGGACTACTTCCTTAGGAATCTTCTCAACTTCCATTATGCTTTCTTAATCATTCTCTTGGCTTCTTTCAAGATATGTGCAGCAACTTGCAGCTCTTCTATGATATTTTTCAACCAATGAATCTGCATACAAGGACTTTTAACCAAGATCAAGCTTGATTATCAAAGTCATGATAAAATATGTTTGTTATCATCACAAAGCATAGACCAAGTTAGAAACCTTGGGCTAACACATACACCTGATGATATTCAAATTTGTTGAGTTGAGAGGTTCTAGCTCCAAAATAGCATAGGCAGAAGCTTATGTTGAGGTATACTTATTTCAGTTTGATGGATATCATACTGCTGGGTATATAGTTTCATAATAAGAAATTATGAAAAAACAAAAGCATAAAAAATTCTTGTTGCTTGTTGGAGCTTATTTTCTTCAATGCAACTCTCTCTCTCTCTCTCCCTATGCATTATCTAAGATAGGTCATATGCCTCCAGACTTCAGCCCCTGGTAACATGATTAGATAGGATTTTGAAAGAAACTATAACTTCATATGATTAACATCTTACTATTTTTACAGGTGCTGAAATAGTTTTGAAAATGGATGTGGGAGAGAGAGAGAGAGAGATTATTTAAATGTCAATGGTATAATTTTGCCTATGATTTTGGAAGGGGGGAAGATCCATGTTCTGGATTTTGTTTCTGGGATTGGTCCAGAAGTTGATCTCTTTCTTTTGATTTCAGGTTGGTCTGTGCACTTGAAGGGAAGTATCTGGTACAGGATAGTTGTCATGATTTGATTGGTGGTGCTGATGCAGCCATTGAACATGATGAGGTTCAGCAAATCAGCTTCTCTTGTCATATACCGAATGTGACTGGAAGAGGGTTTATTGAGGTGGTATCGTACACAATTTTTCTGAACATAAATTTTTTTTGCCCTGGCCTTCTTTTCAGCAAAATGAAATCTGCTTTAAATTCATTGAGTAATTATTGTTTTCTGTACCGTAAACTTTTGTAATTTAGCTGAAGCTCACAAAGAACTCGTGTTAATTTACCTTGGTCATTTGATATTTGCATTGATGCCTGCCATTTGGTGACTTTAGCTTTAATAAACTTTTAGTTGATCATAGTCCTATTTAGTTTTAGGTTTTCTTATGAACTATTGAAAACCAATCTTTATAAATGAGAGAGTGTTAAGCTTGACACCCCCCCCTCCTCTCCCTCCCTTTTCCTGTCTTGAGACCTTGAGTTATATATAATCATCTAGCTTCTTCTTTAGGTGAAACTAGTTACACCAAACTATAAATTTTCAAATCTTTTAGAAAATGATTTAAGAAATGGCTGAACAGAGGCAACCTATCCCTAGAAAGCATAAAGATTGTTTCTGCAGATAAAACAGAGAATTGCCTAGTGGCTGAATAAGATGATAAAAAATGTTCTGCACAAATGGCTTTTTTTTTTTTTTTTTTTTCTATTTTGCTACCTTTTGAAGCTATATTTTCATCTCTGATTTGATAATCTTTATTCAGGTGGAAGATAATGGTCTTAGCGGCTGTTCCTTTCCATTTATAGTAGCAGAGCAAGAAATTTGTTCAGAGATCTGTAAGCTGGAGCATGTCATTGAGGCAGCAGAGACTACTGATGACATCCAGATAAAAACCAAACTAATGGAAGAAAAGACTCGAGCCTTGTATTTCATACAAGAAATGGGTTGGCTCCTTCATAGAAGTCGTGTGAAAGTTAGGCTAGGTCTCATGGCACCTGTCCAAGATTGCTTCCATTTTAATCGGTTCACGTGGCTTGTTGGCTTCTCCATGGAACATGATTGCTGTGCTGTGATGAAAAAGCTGTTGGACATTATCTTTGAGGGTGTTGTTGACACAGGAGAGCATACCTCTGTAGAGCTTGCATTGTTAGACATGGGTCTTCTACACAGAGCTGTAAAGAGAAATTGCAGGCCTATGGTGGAACTACTGTTAAAATTTGTGCCAGTTAAAGCTTCAGATGGGGGAGACAGCAAAGAGAAGCAAGTCAACAAGTCCCATGACAGATTCTTATTTAGACCTGATACTGTTGGGCCTGCTGGGTTGACTCCCCTTCATATTGCTGCATGTATGAATGGCTCGGAGAGCGTATTGGATGCATTAACTGATGATCCAGGAATGGTAAATTCCTTTCTCTTCTGCATGCATTATGTACTTTTAGTTCTTTTTAACTATTAAACTACAGTTGTGGGGGAGGTGGGAGTGGATCCTTTCATGTGTGTTGCCGTGTGAAGAGAGAGTCAGACACACCTCAAATACAAGGTCTCACAAATTTTGAGAGGATCCCACTAATGATACCCTATTTAGAACCTGTGTCTATCTTTCTCTTCACATGACAGGTCATGTGAAAAACACTCATGAGAAGATGCATTCCCTAATAGGGAGATTACAATCAAACATTATTATTTATTCTGTAATACTTTAAAGCACTTTCCTCTCTCTTCCCCTTTTTTCATCTTAGTGGGCGAGTTCTTGTGCAGGAAAGCTTGTATGATTTTCAGTACATTGTCAATCCTTAATTGAATTATTTGTGGAAGGATTTATTACAAAATGGATTACCCTTATCGCTGCCATGTTCAGGTGGGAACTGAGGCATGGAAAAGTGCTCGCGACAATACGGGTTTGACCCCCAACGACTATGCATCCCTGCGGGGCTGCTACTCCTACATTAAACTTGTCCAGAGGAAAACAAGCAAGAAACGGGAAAGTCAACAACATGTGCTTGATATCCCTGGCACCCTTGTGGATTGTAACATGAAGCAGAAGCAATCAGATGCGCATAGGTCATCTAAAGTTTCAAGTTTGCAGATTGAGAAGATTGAAACAACAGCAATGCCACATCATTGTGGGCATTGCCAGCGCAAGCTGGCGTATGGTGGCGTGCGAAGGGCACTGGTTTATAGGCCGGTAATGCTGTCATTGGTGGCCATTGCAGCTGTATGTGTCTGTGCGGCTTTGCTCTTCAAAAGCTCGCCAAGAGTGTATTATGTATTCCAGCCCTTCACCTGGGAATCATTGGAGTATGGGTCAATTTAATGTTATATATCAGATGTTCTTTGCAGTAGGTCTGCACTCTTTTTTTTTTTTTTTAAATTTTTTTTAAAATTTTTCCTTTTTGAAGTGTGTAAGTCTTAGTTTCGGGTATATATACATGAATGATAGTAGCTGTCATCAAAATATTAGAGGGAAGGTTTACCCTCTGCTGTTCAACATTCACTATGCTATCTATCAAATATTGGGTAAATGCTGTTATTAGGTCATTTATATTTAATGATAGGATAAGCTTGCTGGCGTTTAGGAGCATCCTTTGTATTAGTCAACAAATATTAAATATTTACTACAGGTTAGTATATTTTTTTAAGCTATCATGATTTGCTGATGCTATTATGAAGAATATATAAGCTACTAGATGTAGACAACTGACCAGATTTGAGGTTGAATTTTGGTGCGATCATGTACCCCTTGTATTTTCAACCATTCGATTATGTATTGAGTTTTATGTAACAATAATTTTTCTTAAATATTGTCAATTGGACAGAGATACCATAAGGCGGATCTATGAAATGCTCATTATTTATCATCCCACAAATTTAATATATATATACTGATTGAAAACAGAGGATTGTTATCTTTTGCATCTAAATAACTTTATTAAAACTTCTACTAAAATATAGTATGAATAAGTTACCAGATTATAAAATTTCATTAATTTTTGATAATTCTAAATAAACTACGTAATTTTATCTTCTTTTAATATAATCTTGAATAATAGTATAATTTAGTGTTCTGTCAAAAGTTATGCCAAAACTTGTTAAAAAAGTCCAGTACTATTACTTTAAATAACCAATTTATATTGGACTTAAAAGATTTCTTATTTCTTTCACAAAAGCAAAAAGCTTTCGTATTTCTCTCCATCTTTTTCTCTTATTAATTTATCTAAAATTTGAAAAATACATTAAATAATATTAATATAAAACTAATTCAAAATCAAAATTTAGACGAACTAGATGTATTTTAAAAAATTGTTCAAATGTTAAAATTAAAAAAAAAGTTCAAATTTATATAAATTTACACACTTAGTTTTAGTTCAAACTATTCTAAATTAATTTTCTAATATTTACCAAAAAAAAAAAACACTGGCACAATACCACCAAAAGAAAATCTTACCACCAATTTTTTTTAAAAAATTGGTACAATTTAATGAATTTATTTAGTTTGACAATTAGATAATTTGGTTGGGATATTCCACAAAAATTATCCCTAAATAATAATAATTAAAAAAATAAAACGGAGAAAAGAAAATGGTCATTTGGTTTTGAATTAGGCTTTATAGTTTATAGTTCTCACTTCTCAGTTCTCTCTGTATTTTCATGGCTTCAATATCACTCTCATTTTCTTCTTCCATTGTTCACTCTCCCATTCCTCATGTCAAATCCAACCCGAAAACCCAAGAACCAAATTTTCGGGTCACCCGTTGCTCAATTTCAGCTCCATCGTCAAGAACTGCTTCTGTTTCTTCTTCTTCTTCTTCTTCTAGACACTGGAAAGAAGGTGAATTTCCTGGTATCTCAGAAACATCATTTTCTGGGAATACGAGGAAGACACCCATTAAGAAGAAGAAGAAGATTGTTGACAAAAAGAACAATGCTAAGGCCTGGGCCCACACTCTCACCGAAGCCTTATCCTTTCGCATTCACAAGAAGCACTGGCTTAAAGCCCTTGAGGTCACACTCTTCACTCATGTCTCTGCTTCAAAAATTCACCATTTTTTATTTATATTTTTATGTTAAATTGAGGGTTCTGCACTGTTATTTGATTGTGTTGATTTCATGGGTTGGTCTCTTTTATGAGAGAAATTTTTGTGTACTTCTAGAGTACAACACCCCAAGTTCACTAAAGTTATTTATAACACGTGTACAACATAACCATAAATGTAGTTGGATTAAACTTAAATTATTGCTTAAACTTGGAGCATCTAAGTTGAGTGCAATGGATCAATTACATAATTAATTAATAGATAACTTCTATAGTTATTTAATAATTAGTTATCATAATCTATTATAATTAATGATTTGATTGGCCTAGTGTAGCCAATTTTGATAATATAAGTTTAAGCAAGAATTTCTCTAAAATATAATATAATAAAATTTAGATCGAATCTCAACAGTTTGGTGTAATGGGTGCATACAAATTTCTTCTTTTATAGGAATTCTTATGAATATTATGCTTACTAGGTAATTTGAATGTGCAGTTATTTGACATGCTTAGAGAGCAATCCTATTACCAACCCAAAGAAGAGACTTACATGAAACTCATTGTATTGCTTGGAAAATCTGGCCAACCCAATCGTGCCCATCAGCTTTTTGACACTATAAAAGAAGATGGTTGTGAAAGCACTCAACTTTACACGGCCTTACTTGCAGCGTATTGTCGGAACAGCCTGATTGATGAGGCGTTCTCGACTCTCGATGAGATGAAGAACCTCCCTCGTTGCCAGCCTGATGTTTACACTTACAGTACCTTGATAAAAGCTTGTGTGGATGCTTTGAAATTTGAATTGGTTGAGTTGCTGTATGAAGAAATGGCTGAAAGATCTGTTGCTCTGGACACTGTCACTCAGAACATTGTCTTGAGTGGTTATGGTAAGGCTGGGTGGTTTGATCAGATGGAGAAAATGCTGTCAAGTATGATGGAGAGCACTACGTGCAAGCCTGATGTTTGGACAATGAACACTGTCATCAGTGTCTTTGGTAATCAGGGTCAGATTGATATGATGGAGAAATGGTATGAGAAATTCCGTAATTTTGGGATACAACCGGAAACACGCACTTTTAATATTTTGATTGGAGCTTATGGGAAGAAAAAAATGTATGACAAAATGTCATCTATTATGCAGTCTATGCGCAAGTTACAATGTCCATGGACAACCTCAACTTATAACAATGTGATAGAGGCATTTGCAGCTGTAGGTGATGCTGAAAACATGGAGTATACATTTGATCAAATGCGTGGTGAGGGTATGAAAGCAGATACTAAGACTTTCTGCTTCCTTATCAATGGTTATGCTAATGCAGGTATCTTTCATAAAGTAATTAGCTGCGTTCGCTTGGCTGGGAGATTTCAGATTCCTGAGAATACTTCCTTTTATAACGCGGTCATATCTGCATGTGCAAACGCAGAGGATTTGATGGAAATGGAAAGATTTTTCAAGCGTATGAAAGAAAAGCAATGTCAACCAGATGACACAACATACTCTGTCATGGTTGAGGCATACAGAAAAGAAGGTATGAATGACAAGATATACTATTTGGAGCAGGAAAAGCAGATGATGATGACTGATGATAAAAAATTGAGTAAGCCTGAGGATGAAACCCTTAGTTGATTTGTGGTTTAGAAGTCAGAGTGCTATTTCCTCTACCTGTCCTCCATCTTTTCAGAGCAACTGTAGTTTTTATTATTTGATGTGGAAGATATGATCAGTTGGATCGAGCTTCTTTTTTCATGATGAATGACAACAACTCCTGCCTAACCTCTTGTAAGTCTATCATACGTTTTGTTGGCGTACATTTTACATTTTGATGCGGATAGCTACTATGATCCTTCAAAGATGGAATGGATTCTTGAAACACCTTAAAAATGGCAATAATAATTTGGTTAACGTTGAAATTTCTTTTGAAAGTGGACATTTGACAGCGAATAGATTACTTGAAAGTTTTTTTATCATCAATTTCAATTCACTTTTTGTATCACTAGAAGGATATGGAATTCCTGCATTTTGATGCATTCCTTTTCCCCCAATGATGAATCTTGTAAGTTGTAGGAAATCACTTCAGTAGAAACTCGTAGAATGTTGTTATTATGTGTTAAGTGTTATCAGGTTGGGCTTGTATTAGACGTGTTACACATGTAGTTAACCTTGATTATTAGTATAAATAGGGGTATTAGGTTAGTGGATTATATGACAATTATTTACTTTTATTAGTAAGATATATTTTCTCCTTTTTCTTTTCATCTAATCCCTAAAATTTCAACATAGTATCAAATTAGTGTTATCCAGTAGTGTTATCCACCGTGAATTGTGTCCATGTGCCCCTTGTAGAGTTTCCAAAATATGGAACTCCTATATATTTCCTCTTTGTTTCTAAGTTAGTGTTAGAGATATAATAAAAGCCATTCATTTCCCTTCATCTAACAACTTAAACTTTTGGGAGAGATGGTTCATGACATGGTATTAGAGCTTTTATGATCAATTAGTTTAGAGTTAATCCTTGCCACCCCCATTTTCCTAAATAAAAAGTTGAATTTAAGCACATGGTAAAGATTGGCTTGTGCATTATCCACGCTTTAATCCCAAAGGGCTCTTACGTAAGGAGGCATATAAAAGTCATTCATGTGTCTTCACCTAACAGCTTAAGCTTTTGAAAGAGATGGTTCATGACAGTTAGAATTGTTCAGTCTCCTTTTTTTTTTTCTCCCCTTGTTCGTCCTCATCATCATTAAAATTTTCCTTTCCCATCTGTGTTTTTTATTCGTTTTTCTTCAAAGTGATCTCAAAAACCTTGAGATTTTGTGGTTTTGAGATCATCATCAAAAGAAAAATTGTTTGATCTACAAGTTTCTGATCTTTCCATCACTCTACGTTGCTGGAATCATGCTGATTTCTCACTGGAAAAATCCTGAAGTGTCAGGCCATCTTACTTTCTTCCTTTTCCAGTTGCTTTTTTGGGTAAAAAAACAAAGGACATAATCATTGATGTAGGACTAAGAGATCAAGAATCGCAAAGATTCGCTAAAGATTCACACTATTCTATTTAGTGATAATAATATGAAAGAGATACTAACATAGGGCACCCAATGGGTTATCTATAAACTAGAAGCAGTCATGTGGTCAAAACCTTAGTCAAAACCTTAATCAAATATTGTGCTATGGATTTCAGCTTGTGTCTGTTGAAGGAACTTATCAAACTCAAAGAGCCTTAGGTATGTTTTTATTTTCCACCTGACTAAATTTGTTGAAGAAGATAGCCAGTGGAAGGATTTGGATAAAATACTGCTAAATTTTCTAGAGTTTGAAATTGTGTAGATTCTTTTAATAGGCATATTTGATATTTTTTTTCCAGATTGAGTGAATGAGTTTGATTTCTGTGCAAAGTATGTCTAAGCGTTTGAAAAAAGACTTATATTTTGTTCCCTTTCTTCCAAAATTCTGCCCCAAATATTATTGCAGCAACAACCATAAACACAAAGGTGTTAAGTTCAACTCAGGACTTCCCCTATAGGACAGGTGTTGCTTCCATAGGCATGCCATAAACTGCCCCAAGTTATTTTGTGGGAAGCGAGTTGAGAAGAACAAGTCTCTTGAATCTGGTAATGGCTCAATTAACTCTTTCTCCAAATCAAGGGTATCCTTAGAAATAGAAATAGCAATTCAAAACTGTGGATTAGTGCACTACTGCTCTTCAAATGTATGACCATTATCATTACAACTGTACTTAAAACCAATTAGCGCACTTATAAAACCTGCATAGCAAAAGTTGATAAAATGCATTTCTTTGCCAATGAATTGCAGTCAACGGGATGCTCACAGGTAAAGATATGAATCTTCATAGAACATAGATTTATTGCAAAATCTATTTGAAGTCCTACTTCTACAGTTGCAGAGGTAGCTTCCAACATCCTGGTTGCAGGATTATAATTCTCTTTGATATTTGGTACTCTAGATATACTCTAATGGACAGTGAAATTACTTTGATACAAATTTCAACAACTTGAATGGATTAGAGAAAAAGGTATTGAATGTCCCAAGCGCCCATGGTCAAGTTTGTTATTTGAGTAATGACCCGTCTTAGTTTCTTTCTTCTTTTAGTGATCTCAATTTCCTATATATATATATATTGTATATTACATGAATCATTTTCAACTCACAAATGTGTATGCACTATAATCTAAGAACACTTGCTCCAAATGTTTTAAAAAAAATTAATGAATATTTGTCTTGTGTACTCCGCTACTTCTATACATATATATAATTCTTAAGAGAAAGTCTATCAAAATTTATTTGCATATACACACATCACTGTTGCCTTTATCATCCTCATCGTAATCGTAATCTTATATGACACCATTGGGGGCCAATTCATCAGTACTTCGCATCTGTTGGTTGTGAGCAGCCTTGGAAGGCCCAGGTAGGGTTAAAGTCTGATTAAACTGTGGCACTAACTGGTGGGTTTAAGTAGAAAGAGTTATATCTTGACTAACGGTTATAGTTTTTGACTTAGGCAAGTGTTTGATCCAAAAGTTTTAACTATTGGAGAGCAAATAAGGAAAGGCTTGTTCTCATGCTCTTCCTCATTTCCCAACAGATTTTATTTCAAGTCAGTTTTTACATCAGTAAAAATTTATGGGATTGCATTTTGATGCATTCATCTTCTCACTACAGATCAGTGTTGATTGGTAAGTAGGGGAGAGGACGCACTTGAGTTACAATGACTTTACAATGTAAGGATACTCCAAAATTGGTGACATGTACATATCGTATATGTCAATATTGATGCTCGTATAATACACCTATATTTGTATTTTTGGCATGCATTTATTTTATTTTTATTTTTATTTTTTTGGTTTTGTGAATACCTACTTTCTTCAAAGTTCTGTTATTAAAAAAATCAAAGATGCAAATTCAAGTCCTGCTAAGCAATTACTTCCCTCAAATCATAATCTCACTCTTGCAATCTTTCATCAAAATCGTGGCATAAAATAGCAAACTTACATCTATAAATATATATTTTATTTAATATATATTGCCGTACCTATATCTTGATTTTTTTAAAAACTATCATATTTGCACATCCTATCTTATCGTATTGGATACTCCTATCCGTACTTGTACATCATAACTTCATTTTGTTGTATTTATTTTATACCTTTTGCCTCAAGTCATCAACTATCTAAATCTGAATACTTAAGCAAACAACGTTAATTTGTTATGCTGCAGACGTGTTATGCTGAAACACAGACCCAACATACCCAATGCTAATGATCCGGTGAAATATTCATATATCAATTCATTTAATATAAATCATTTTTGTTATAAAAAATAATTAAATATTTTTTAAAACTTACATGAATATTTGCATTCAGGGGCTGAACCAGGAAATGTTTAATGAGTGGGTAAAAAGTTATGAATCATATTATTAAATTATATCATAGTATTTATTAATAAAATTTATATTATAATACAAAAAATAATATATAATACATTCATTGAAGTCGAGCACAACGTTTCTTGATATCATAAAACTCATCAATAATAGAATGTGTATCAAACTTCTTAACAATTCTCATATCAATATAAGCGATTAGACAATCAGTCAGAAAGTTATTTTTCATCTTATTTTTTAATTTATTTTTCATAATATTGAAAAGAAATAAGAAAAATAAAGGAATCAACGATTAATCAAATTAAGTATGCTTTAGAGAACCAATGAATAGAAAATTAAATTAACTAAAACCAATTAAATTAACAGTATATTACAAAAATAAAAAGACAACTAGAAAGTATAAAATTGATAGTAGGCACACTAGACATAAATAAAAAAAAATTAATAACAAGACGTGAGATTAACTTAAACTAATGAAAAGAAATTAACAAAAATAAAGGTCAATTAACAAAACACTAAACCGAAAAGGAAGAATTAAAATATAAGGAGGTTTGAGGCATATTTTTAACAAAATACTAGATAGATGAAGATTTTACGAAATAAGAGATGAGGACTTACAATAAAGTTAGGAAGGTAAGATGTTTCTTGTGTTTGGGAGGTTAGGACTCAGCTCTCTCAAATTGAACTTGCTGAGTCGATGAGTCATTGTTGTACAGCTATGACCTCTCTGCTCATGACTTACCCACTCTCTTTGAGATCATAAATGGACAATAAAATTGATTAAGAAAAACAGAGATAATGAATGAAGAATTATGTCTTAATCTTTATGTGTCTGTGTTGTGCTGTGTGAGAGCCGATAAGGCGATGAGAAAATTGAAAAGTGAATGATCTTTTTTTTTTTATAATTTAAAAATACTTTTTATAGTTGTAAAACTTTAATTACTTAGTATTAACAGCAGTCTAATTATCAAAGCTCACGTGAAGATGAGATTAGTAGACTTCACTTATCTTCTTTTAAGTCTTTTAGCAAAATAATTTATTAATATTAACACTTGTCATCAAATAAATTTTATTCTTCATACTTTAACATTTATTTCACATTATAAATATCTAATAAAATATTCTTTTTTTATTTTTATGGTGGGATTGTGGCCGGTGCATGTCTCCCTTAAATCCGTTTCTTTTTGCATTAATGATTGTCACTTAATATATGTTTGGGAGTTAGGATTTTAGAAGATTTTTGAGAGAAAGAAAAGTGAGATCTTATTCTTTATTTTAAGTAAACATTCTTTATATTTAATTTTTTTAAATAAAAGAATAAAACTAAAAATAATAATATAACCTTTTAATCATACTTTATTTATTTTTATAAAATTTTTTATAATTTTATTTAAAAATAAAAAATAAATCTTCTATTTCTTATCCTTCGACAACCTTCCATCTAAACATATACATATATAAGTTCTACTACGTCATATATAGATATAACCAATTGATATTTGCAAGAAAGATAAAAGATATGAGCCCACCAGCTATGGACGATCGTACCGTCTATTTTTCTATCCCAAATCCTTACATTTTCCACCAAAAATGATCTAAATTTTTATAAATCATAAATATACTGTAGTGCAGAAAGATGGCACATGCGGCACCTGCTAGTTAACTCAATTCTTTGATAACGTTCATTAGTCCCTAAATGAATGATGTAGCTGATAGCTAGTGGTCCAATATTCGCATTGGGTACCTGGTATTGTGTACAAGTGGCTTAATATTATGGAAATCTGCAAAATCATTGTGGAAAAAGGAAACAACATTATTTCTCCATAAATAAAAGATTTTTGTTCCTTTGCTCATTGTAAGTCTAAACATAAGGTTTTGATAGCTCCACCTGTTTTTTTTAAAGGTGACCCATTGTTGTTTTCCACTCACTGCCAAAGAAAAATTTGTTCTCTCCTACTTAATTTTCTTTGGGGTCATGTTCTGTTCTTTTCACACCTCATCAAATTTTCAACTCATGTGCCGGGGGAGGAGGTGAAAGAAAACTTGCTTGTCCGGCTGGGGTCCATGGCTCCAAATGACAGGACGAAGTCACTCAGGAAGGGTAACAGAGATTTATTTATCTATATGATTTCTGTAGATAAAATCAATAAAAAATAACATTTTAGTATTTAGTAATAAACACAATTAATTTAAATAGGAAATTGTTTTTTTAATAGATGAAATAGGAACTTATATTTAATATACAATAATAATATTTTTATACGGAAGTTTCTCTGAATGAGGACATAAATTAGTAATAGTAATCACATTCACATGTGCATTGCTTCGGGTCTTAGAACAGTTTGTCGTTAACTATGGGCATGTGGGGCTAAGTCCAGGCCAATAATGGTGCCAGAAACCAGGGATATTTACACTTCAAAGCACCCAGTCAATCCCATCAATGTCCTAATGTCGATTAACTGTCATGCTACAGAGAAATATCTCCATGCCACATTGCTACTTCAAGACTTCAAGTACAGTCCTGATCGTGGGACAATATAGGTGAAATCCACTTGGAATTATTATACACTTTGTTTAGATTTTTTTCATTAACAAAAAATAATGAAACATGTAAGAATGCACTAGAAATGAAAGGACATGGATAAAATAAAATTATTAATTCTTTTATTTAAAAGATTAATAAAGAAATAAAATAAAATTTTATTATTTTATTTACAAGTTAATAATAAAGAAATGAAATGAGTATAAAATACTTAGTTTTGATTTATAAAAGTTATGTTTCACTTATTTTATCTTAATTTTAAAAGAATAAAAAATAGTTATTTAAAAAGAAAAGAGAGGGAATAGATCTCTTGAATTTCTTCTCATTCCTATTCATTTTTTAACTCTCAAATATGGGAACAAGTTTCCTTTCTCTTATTTTTTCTTTCATTTCATATCATCTAAATACAATGATAGTGTAAAAAATAAATTATGATTTTTTCTTTTAAATTACTCTATGTCCTTTTTTTAATATTCAATAGTTTTGGTGATCCCTATTCAATAATCTTTATGTCCCTAAATTTTATGTTAGTGTCCCTAAATTGACTTATAGTTAAAAGGAGATTTCTTACATTTTAACTTGACTTTTTCACAACAAGCTATATTTAAGGACCCAATAAAATTGTTTAAAACTATTGAGACACAATTATAAACTTCTAAAATATAAGAACCTATTTCATTGATTTGTTGATTAGACTAAAAATCTACATACAGTTGAGTTATATGGTCTAAGGTGACCTTTACACAATACTAAGTAAAAGGAAAAATAAAATAAAATTAGTTATGACTTATTTTTTAGCCATAAAATTTTTCTTTCATTTTTTTTCCTTCAAGGACCATGCATGTCATGATTACATTTGTAAGTCCATTGCACCTTATTCATTTACTTTTATGCATAGTGGTCGCTTTTGTCAAGTTCCAATGTATATTATGTGCTGCTGTTTGATGAAGTGATGTTTATTTAGAATTAGAAGAGACAATGGCAGCTTAGTCTTTTTGTACACTTGTCATATTTTTGTTCACTTTGCATTTTATACTTTACCTCTTCTTCATGAGTATGTTTTGAAAGGTGTTCGTGGGGAGGAGAACATCTCTCATGGCATGGTACTTATATCAATCGCGATATTTATATTGTGAATAGTAAAATATCATTTTTCACACTGTAGTTTGGTTGACATCAATGTACGTGTAGGATACATACTTCTCTCAAAAAATTCCGTATCTCTCCTTTTCTACCTTAACATTTTCATTTCCCTCTCATTCTCTATTTCTGAAGTCCTTTTCTCCGTCTCAAAATTTCCCTTATTCTCTCCAAATTTTCCCTCCATCTGTTACGCTGTTCTTCATTCTCTATTTTCCCAATTTGTGAACCCCGGAGTTGTCACTTTCTCCCGTCCCTTTGTCCCTCTCATTTGGCATTGTTACATACTCCTATTCATTCCCTTTCTTTCTGTTCTCCTTATTCTCCCTTTTCTCCCATCCAGTCGTCCCTCTCGTTTGGCATTGTCACTTCGTCCGTCGGAGACCACGCAGGCGCAGTCAGCGTGCGAGGTTGCAGTTGGCACTCCCAGTTAGCGTGCGAGGTTCCATTTGGCGTTCGTGCGAGGCACTCCCAGTCCACTCCATCACTCCGCTGTGTTGCCTGTGTTGCTGCCTTCATCAATGTAATCTTTGTGATAACATTCTCTCTCTCTCTCTCTGTACATTTTAATCCTTGAACATTGCCATATCATTTGATTGATTGTTTGGGTTCGATTCTGGTGTGGGGGAGAGAGCAAAGCAGAGTGAAACCTCGCTATATAAATATGTAAATATGTATGTTAAAACCCCATCTATAGCTCCTGCTCTCACCAAACTCTATCTGTTAGATTGCAAGGAACATAATGATTGTTTGGCTTTGATTGCTGCCTTAGAAACCTCATTTTTTTGGTGAACAACTAGAACAATCTGATGCACTAGTTTGTGAAAGTTTCCAAGCATGTAACATACCTCTTCTGTTTGTGATGATGCTGTTGATTCTATAAGATGACATAAACTAATCTTAATCGAGCTACTTCCCTATTAAATAATAACATGAATGTTGGTAATTTAGACTCATCTTTGATCATATTTAAAGGCTCCAAACTAACACGGGATAGCAATTTTAGAATGCAAGAAAGTGCTAGCTCCTTGAATTCAATGTGATTTTTTGAGAGTTGAGAATATGGTCTTCCAAAAACAAGTTCCAAAAGTAGAGGCAAGTAACTCAATTGGTGGAAACAAGATTTCGTGAAAGAGTAATACTCAGCAGAGAGGACTCTAATTTTGTCAGGTGCGTGGAGCTTGTTTTCTAAGGTAGCTTAATGAGATTCAAGTGTATGTTCTAGAGATATGATGTTTGCAATGGAAATTCAAAGTGACAGAAAATCAAAGTGGGTTCTAGAGATATGATGCTGGGCAGCTTAAATTTTGATGCTTTAGGTGTGGCCAATACAAGACAAGCATTTTGATAGAACCTGAAACTAATTCACTGAATATACCTCTTTATTGAAGAACCCTAGGAATCACTTCTGCATTTAATGTTAAATACAGAGATGACCTATAGAAAAGATTACAAGATAGAAGAAGATAGAACAATTCAGAATGACCAAAACTCCTTTACAATTTCCTATTTACAACTATTAACTAACTAATAGAGTTAGTTATTCTGTTGGTTCCCTCTGGTCCAACATTTCCCACGCCACTTCCCTCTTTCATAAACCTTTTGTATTCTATCAATACTCTTCCCTAATACTTCCACCTTGTCCTCAAGGTGAAAGCTTGGGAAAGCATACTGGACTATAGTTGCTAATTCCCAACTATCTTCCGAATCGGGTAGTTGCTGCCAATGAATTAGGACCTCCATACCACCTTGTGTGTTCCTCTTTACAGCCTTCACAGACTCCGGTATAAATTCTAGTTCATGCTCAGCAGTTAACATTGGTGGTAATGGTTGAGGGTTGGACTAAGGTGGGGTTGCTGCCTTGAGGAGTGAGACGTGAAATACTGGGTGAATGCGATTCTCGGGTGGCAACTTCAGTTTGTATGCTACCTGCCCAATTCGTTGCAAAATCTGGTATGGACCATAAAAGCAGGGGCTCAGTTTCTCATTAGGCCTCTTGGCTATAGACTTCAACCTATATGGTTGGACTTTCAAATAAACCCAATCTCCTTCTTGGAAAATCACTTCCCTTCTATGCTTATTAGCCTACTGACGATGTTGTGCTTGAGCCTTAAGTAGATTTGCCTTCAACTCTTGTAGCACCTCATCACGTTGTTGCTGCAATTGATTCACAGCTTCCACCCTCGAGGGAAAAGTGGTCCCTTTTAGCACAAGTGGAGGATCATGGCCATAAAGGGCCTTGAAAGGAGTCATCTTAGTGGAGGACCTATAATTTTTACTAAACTAGAATTCTGCCCAATTTAACCAATCAGGCCACTGTTTTGGCTTGGTCCCTGTCATGCACCTCAAATAAGTTTGTAGGCATCTATTGACCACTTTCGTTTGCCCGTCCGATTAGGGATGATAGGCTGAACTGTACTTTAGTTGTGTCCCTGCCTGTTTGAACATCTCTTTCCAAAAATTACTGAGAAAAACCTGATCTCGGTCTGATACAATTGAAGTGGGAAAACTATGTAGCCGGATAACTTCCTTTACAAAAACTCAGCAACTTCCATTGCTGTGAAAGGGTGACTCAAGGTGACAAAGTGTGCATACTTAGTCAACCTATCCACCTCTACCATGATGATGTCTTTACCCTTAGTGCTAGGCAGCCCTCCGATAAAATCCATGGAGATATCGGTCCATACTTGTGTTAGAATAGGCAATGGCTGCAGAAGACCTCCGGGTGCTAAAGTCTCATGCTTGTTTCGCTGACAAACCTCACAATTAATAACAAAATTTTGTATGTCCTTGCGCATACCCTCCCAAAACACTACACCGGCAATCCTCTTGTATGTTCTAAAGAAACTCGAGTGTCCCCCCGTAGAAGTACCATGTAACTCTTGTAAGATGATGGGGATTCGAGGAAACTGCTTTGGTAGCACTAGTTTTCCTTGAAAGTATAGCCTGCCCCCTTTAAATTCATTCATACCCTGCATGTGCTTGACGGTTGACAAGCAGTTCTTGAACAATCAAACTCAGCTTGGGGCTTGCTATTATAGCTGCTTCTAAACCTTCCCATTCTGTACTTTTCAGTATGGTAATTGCTGAGTACACTAGTCGCCTAGAGAGTGCATCGGCTACTGAATTTTCCTTGCCCTGCCAGTAATGTATTTCAAAATCATACCCAATCAATTTAGAGGTCCATTTAAACTGCTCCTCGGTGAGTAATCATTGATCAACCAGAAACTGCAGACTTCTTTGATCAGTAATGATAGTGAAATGGCTCCCCATTAAGTAATGTTTCCATCGCTGAATAGCCTTCACAACGGCCATTAATTCTCGTTCGTATACTGATTTTTTTTGTCCCCGTTCTGATAGAGTTTGACTCCAAAAAGCTAGAGGTTTCCCATCTTGCATTAAAACTGCCCCCAAACCTGTACTAGATGCATTGGATTCGACCACGAACGGTTTGGTGAAATCTGGAACTGCTAGGATAGGCAACTCTGTTACGGCTGCCTTCAACTCCTCAAAAGCTGATTGTGCCTCTTGTCCCCACCTGAAATTATCTTTCTTAAGTAACTGGGTTAAGGGTTGAGCATTCTTCCCATATCCTCGCACAAATCTCCGGTAATAACCGGTTAGTCCTAAGAAACCTCTAAGTCCTTTTAGATCTTTGGAAACTAGCCATTTGGTCATTGCTTCTATTTTCTTGGGGTCAGCAGCTACCCCTTGTGCAGAAATCACATGACCTAAGTATTCCAAACTATGCTGGCCAAAACTACACTTTTTCTTGTTCACTTTCAATCTATTTTCTTGCAAAACTCTCAAAACAGCCTCCAATTGGGACATATTCAATTCAAGTGTAGGACTATACACAAGTATATCATCAAAGAACACTAAGACGCATTTCCTTAGGAAGGGTTTTAATACCTCATTCATCAGGGCTTGAAACGTAGAGGGTGCATTTGTTAGCCCAAACGACATAACAAGGAATTCATAATGCCCCTCATGAGTCCTAAAGGCTATTTTTTCAACGTCTTCAGCCTTCATGTGAATTTGATGATACCCGAATTTAAGATCCAACTTGGAAAAGATACACGAACCGACCAACTCATCTAACAGCTCCTCTATTAACAGAACGAGGGATGGACCTTATCCTAGTGAAAGAACGAGCGATGGCAACTAATAATATAGAATAATTGTGTGAATGGTGCCCAACTTATTCTATATTAATCCAATCAAACTGACCCACCAAAAGGGAAATTTATTGGTAATGTCTTTGAAGTTTGAATATCCATCTATAGGCTGAGGAAGCAAGAAAACTGTGGCTTTTGATATCCTATGATTTTTGGAGGCTATAGGGGAAGTTATGTGCTTGTTAATTTTTTTTTGTTGGTTGATTTGGTTTTCACTGTGTTTAATAAGGGGAGGAGCTGAATTTAATGGTAGTCATAAGGCTAATGAGAGGAGCAATAATATTTGAAACCACTAGATGACTAGTGCATAGTTTGATATTTATTATAACTCAAATTGCATGAAAGAAATATTTTATCTTGCATTTGCCTCACTCTCTTCCTTGTCTAAATTTCTTCCCTTTATATTTTAACACTATATATATTAATAAAACTTATATATATATATATATATATATATATATATATATATATATATATATATATAAGTTTTATTATCATGTGACGTGTCATAAAAATACATGTTAAAAATTGGATATAAAAGTATTTATTATTGATTATTTATTATTTTTAAAAAATATTAAATGGTTTTTTTAATTTTTAAGATAATAAACACATATTTTTATTTAATACATTTTTATTTTTATATATTGATGGACCCTCATAATTCACAAATAGGTTTTCAAAAAAGGCTTATTGCACATTGTCAAGTTATGAACTCAAATCACTTAGCATCAAATCATTTCAATTCACGTCAAGTTGCTTTCGTCCTTTACCTAGTATTTGTTATTAGAAAAACTCAAAAAGAAAAATATGTTTAAAGAGGTAGATTCTTAGAGTGTTTTTGCTTTTTCAATTTAACTTTGTTTCTACACTTGTTAAAATGCTATTAGGACAATGATATGACCTATAACATGATTTACAGTCACTCTGAAAAATCTTTTTACCATTGATATCTAAGATGCTTTCCATCTTTTTGCAGGTGCTGTTGTTTAATTTATCAAGTGTGTTGCCTAAAGCAAAAATTGGAGCATGGCACCATCAAGAAGGAAGGAAGGGTCAACAAGTTCAAACAAGCAAAATGTATAGAACACGTGAACTACTTTTACTATTTACACGACTGCTATTTATTTATTACTAACATAAATTTTATTGTTGCACTTTTCAGTTACGTTTGAGGCATGCCTGTGTACCCAATGTGTTGGTTGACATCAACAATAATTTGACTTCTGCGCAAAGAACCCGAATTGAGGCCACTCCATTCAAAGCGCTTGTAAATATGCCACAAAATTTACAAATCTCTGGCATACTACTGTGGGAATCAGCTTGCCGATGGGATGACCAAAGTAAGGGGTTCAGGATTAGAAGTCGAGTGGTTGGTTTTAATCCCATCGATGTATGTTTTGCTGTTGGACTACGCGTCGGAGGTGAACGGGTCCAAGCTGATGATGGAGGGGAATGTCAAACATTGAATATATTTGGGGGTGCAGCTATCACTGTTGATAGAATTATCCAACTGCTTCATGCGTATTGAGGTGACTATCAAGTGGATGATTTTTGTAGGCTGTACATACTCCTTGCATTTGGCGTGTTCTATTTTCCAAGAACAGGGAGATATGTCTATAGCGGCATGATTAAAATGTTAGATGACTTGGATGTTCTTGGTAATTACTGCTGGGGTTTAGCAGTATACGATTTCTTGGTTGATAGTTTAAGCATGGCTGCTTCTATTGTGAAAAGGAGTGAGAATTCAAGCCAAAGACATATAACAGGATGTGCAGCTATCCTTCAAGTATATACTCTTTCCATCGTCAAATTGTAGTAATTTTTTTCGTATGCTTGAATTTTATAAGCATATTAACCTTCTTAGTAAAACTATATACTTAACTTTGACAATTGATTGATGCAGATTTGGGCTTTGGACCACCTGTCCATGTGGCAAATAGACAGGAACCCCTGCATGTTTCCTTTTCCATGATATTTGAACTGGCAAAATGTGGGCAGCAGCAAGGATAAGATTGATCGGGTATTTCGACACAATTTGGTAAGCATGGTTGAATTAGTCTTCCTATAACATGTTTGGTAAGAAAAAAAAATTTGTATGCTAGTATTCCATCAACATTTCATATGTGTGCATCTGGTGTATTTTGTGCATTAACAGATAATCGAGGATGTGGCTGCAACGACTGAAGAGATGCAGTTTGACATAGTCAAGGAAGCATTGGATGAGGCACAACCCCAGTTTGGGCATGAGCGAGCAAGGTCTTTTGGTATGGAGGACCATGCTAGTAAACTTCGTCGGGTGGTGGCAGAGAATAGGCAATTTGAGGAGAGGATTACCTTTCTCGAGCAAGAACTGAGTATGTTGAAACAAATTGTGCTTCAGCGTCCAGGGCAGCGCCTTTAACTTCAGCTGCTGCCATGCATCATCCTGTAAACATACACTGATAAAGTGCTTCATTTGTAACGCATCTCCATAGTAACAGTGAAGGGTATGAAGTCGGTTCTCAGCAAAGACCTTGTCGTGCATCACCCTTGACAGTAGAAAGCCCACGTCTTCGTAGTCATAATGCTACTCGGAATGACGGTGAGGGATGTTTGATTAACATTAGAATTGCATGAAAGATTTAACAATAATTAAATTGCTGTCTATTATATAGTGGAATAAGGAAGTAAGTAATTTTAGATGATACAATTATAATTCTGGCAAATTTTTTAGGCTTTCATCTACCTTATCTCTGTTTTGTGGGAATTTTAAAAAATCAACATTCCTTTTCAGGTGAATCATTGGTAAACCTGCCTCAAGAGAATGATGCAGGTAATTGTGCAAACCTTTTTTGTACTGACTCCATTGCCAATTGCCTTATATATACATATATTTATGTAACATGTAACATGAGATCTATTTTTTATACAGATGAAAATAATGTCTAGGCTGAAGCAGATGTTGAGGCTGTTACCACTGATAAGCCATCATCGAACATTGTCACACGAGCAAAACTCCAACCGAGGAAGCGTGTGGAAAGTGCATCCACTTGAACTCCATATGTATATCAAACACACAAATGTAACTGGTTGACTGATGGTTAATAGATAGTAGGATGTGATCTGTGTAATGTAATTAGTAGCTGATCCCATATATTTGTGTATACCATGTTTGATATTTTTGAGTGGAGGTGGCTCATTTGACAAGTTTGCCGTTAACTTGACAATGTTGAATTTAGTTTTTGCACTATTATTGAATTTGTGATTTCATGTAACAATGAAAATTGAAACTGAAAAATCTCCCTGTACATGTGGTTGAATGTCATCATCGTACTTGAAAGTTAGATTCCCAATAAATAGAGCTCAGTAATATTTGTGCATACTGGTGAACAAAGTAGGTTAATGAAGAATAAAAAAGTATAACAAATGACCTACAAAAGGTGGTTAACAGGGTAAAGGCTAGACGGCTGCCTATTTGTGAATGGCCATTAACCAACTTGCATACGACATTGACTAACTTTCATGGTCATTAACCAACTTACATAGGGCATTAACCATATTTTTGTTCTTCATTAACCAACTTTGTTTCTATGCTTGTGAAACAAAGTTGACTAATGAAGAACAAAAACGTGGTTAATGTTCTATGAAAGTTGGTTAACAAGGTAAAAAGAGGGTTGTCTATTTGTGCATGCCCATTAATCAACTTGTGGAGGGCATTAACCAAGTTTTTGTTCTTTAATAACCAATTTTGTTTCTATGCTTGTGAAACAAAGTTGGTTAATGAAGAATAAAAACGTGGTTAATGCTCTATGAAAGTTGGTTAATGGGGTAAAGAGAGAAGGTTGCCTATTTGTGCATACCTATTAACCAACTTGTAGAGGGCATTAACCACATTTTTTATTCTTCATTAACTAACTTTGTTTCTATGCTTGTGAAACAAAGTTGGTTAATGAAGAATAAAAATGTGGTTAATGCTCTAAGAAAGTTGGTTAATGGGGTAAAGAGAGGGTTGCCTATTTGTGCATGCCCATTAACCAACTTGTAGAGGGCATTAACCACATTTTTGTTATTCAGTAACCAACTTTGTTTCTATGCTTGTGAAACAAAGTTGGTTAATGAAGAACAAAAACATGGTTAATGCTCTATAAAAGTTGGTTAATGGGGTAAAGAGAAGGTTGCCTATTTGTGCATGCCCATTAACTAACTTGTAGAGGGCATTAACCATTTTTTGTTATTCATTAACTAATTTTGTTTCTATGCTTGTGAAACAAAGTTGGTTAATGAAGAATAAAAACATTGTTAATGCTCTATGAAGGTTGGTTAACAAGGTAAATAGAGCAAAATGGTTGCCTATTTGTGCATGCCCATTAACCAACGTGTAGAGGGCATTAACTATTTTTTTGTTCTTCATTAACCAACTTTGTTTCTATGCCTGTGAAACAAAGTTGGTTAATGAAGAACAAAAATGTAGTTAATGCTCTATGAAAATTGGTTAATGGGGTAAATGATAACTTCAGAAAATTTGGTTATTTCACATGAATTTAAATGTATATGAGCATGTTTTCCTTAAGTTTTTAAGACCCAATGGTCCAATTCATACATGATGTTGATGATTTAAGCTTTGTATCTCAATTGTTTAAGAATTCAATTTATTAATGCTTGAATTTAAGAAATTGAGATGTATTATGGCTTGATAAATTAAAGCATTGTTTTTGTTGCAGAAATTCAAGAAGGAAAGACCTTGGAAAGGATAAGGAGGCAAAGAAGAGCTCAAAATGGAGAAGGATGCAAGAGAGAAGCAAGGGCAGCCAACTCACGCCTAGGCGTGGCAAAATAACGCCTAGGCGTGACCCTCGCAGCATTTCAGGAATTCCAAGCAGAGACCTCCACGCCAAGGCGTGTAAAAGTCACGCCTAGGTGTGTAACTCTCAGGTTTTCAGGATGCTCATACAAAGACACACACGCCTAGGCGTGGTACACCCACGCCTAGGCATGTCTTGCACCTGACACCACGTGCTTCATAATCATGCCTAGGCGTGGAAAATAAAGCCTAGGAGTGGAAAAAATCCTGATTCACGAAAATTAGCTTTTAATATCTGATTTGGGGGCATTGAAAGATCTTCTGTGTTTGACAAGCACGAACTTGATAGAGAAAGGGAGAGGAGGAGAAAACCTTAGAAAATTGAGGTGATTCAAGTGAAGAATCAAGATCAAGGAGGAAGATTAAGCATTGGATTATCACCATTCTTGTTCATTCTTTCCCTTTTCTCTCTTGATTTATGATTTGATGGGTTTCAAAATTCCATTAGTTTTCTCTTCTTTCATGATGTGTAGCTAAATCTTAATCTAGGGGCTCTCTAGGATCTTGTTATGGATTTGAATATCTAGTAAATTTATTGGGTTTTTATCAATGAAATTGGTTTTGTTCTTCCATATATATGCCTAATGCCATTTGCGGATCACCAGAAACAGTAAAGAGAGAAAGGGTTGCCTATTTGTGCATACCCATTAATCAACTTGTAGAGGGCATTAACCAAGTTTTTGTTCTTCATTAACCAACTTTGTTTCTATGCTTGTGAAACAAAGTTAGTTAATGAAGAACAAAAATATGGTTAATGCTCTATGAAAGTTGGTTAATAAGGTAAAGAGAGCAAAATGGTTGCCTATTTGTGCATGCCCATTAACCAACTTGGAGAGGGCATTAACCACGTTTTTGTTCTTCATTAACCAACTTTTTAAGGCTAAATAAGTTGGTTCATGTTTTCAAAGGAAAATCCACGATTTTCTCACTATTTCTACGCATGTGAAAAAAGTTGGTTAATGACCTATGAAAGCTGGTTAATAGGCATGCACATAATATGCAACACATCCAGCCTTTACCCCATTAACCAACTTCTATAAGTCATTAACCACCTGTTTGTTCTTCATTAACCAACTTTTTTCACAAGCTTAGAAACAAAAAATGAGTATTTTCCTTTGAATTTTTGAAAAACTTATTTTGCCTTCAAAAATGGCATTACCAATCAAACAAAAATAACCAAACAAATACAATCACATTACATGTACCATAAGATATAATTGTGCTTCATACATGTAAAATGTTCATTGGATACCTTATAAACTTGTACCAAAAAAAATATTTCTACCAGCCCATTTACATAACCTTATATGATTATGTACACTTTGTAAGTACTATTTCATTCACTAAACTACACAAACAACCTATTCCAAAAAAATACCTAGGTAGGTTGCTTTACTCACAACAAAATAAATGTTTGAAATAATAAAAAAGATCTAATGTATCCTATGTCATCACAGTTCACCCTTTGCCACCACCACATTTCTCATCAAAAGTAGGCAAAAAATAGGCAATTTCTACTAGCACTAATCTTGGGACCCATTAGAGGTAAATCGACAGTTGCCCCATAAACCTGCAACATCAAAGTTAATTGCCTTAGTCTTTCAACCTAAACATTAACCCCAATAAAAATAGTAAAAATTATAATTAATTGAACGAGTTAAGTACAACGTCAGTGTCCCTCGACCCGTGTTTCTTGAAATTGCCTGGAATGACTACTCATGGCAAAATTCATGTATAGAATCTCACTACTAGCAGCCTAAAAAAACATTTCAATAAGTCAACTACAATTAATTATAGAACCTAAAATTTAGCATATGTTTCTCATGCCTTTTGCTCACTAGTGACATCATATTCAAAATCTTCAAGTAATGATAGAGAACTTTGTGCTGGACTTTCTGCCAGCTGCGAAGTCCAACAACTATCTTTATAAACATCAACATTTGTGTCCAGGTCAACAGTTGCTGACTGTAAAGGAAGAATATAACCAAAGTTAAATTATAAATTCTTATAAAAGTTTACACATAAAAATGACTCCATCAATACTACCCCGAAACATAACAATCACTTCAACACTAATTATAATTTAAATTTAATTTCTGTGCATACACACAATGCGGTACAGTCATCATCTTGTTCTGTATGAGTCAATGTTTCCACAGATGAGCATACATGTAACTTGTTTCCATTGGTCTGACTCATGCTTTCCTCGATACACTCCTACATAAACCAACAGAAATAAGTTAGCACAATTCAAAATATATGCGCTCTTTCCAAAATAGGTAACAGTATATAGTTGTTCCATACACAAACAAAACATATCCAAATCCACTTACATGAATTGTGAATATGTACGGATTTTGATGTGTTGTCTTCCTCTTTTTCCTCACAATTTGGTCAACTTTTGATATTTTCCTATTTGATCGAGGGTGGCCTTTACGTGTTACACTTAATGGATTATGAATCTCACTCGATGACTCCTTCGTTTGACTGTTGCCAGTGGCAATCACATTGCCTATTTTGTCTTGACCTTTATGACATGTGACATTACTGTGATTCGATGTAGCAATCGACTACACCTTGCCTTTACATGCACGCAATGTTTGGAGTAAAAAATCACTACCATCATCACACTCCGCAGCAATTTCGGCAACTTCATAAAACTCTTTCAACAATTTATCAAATCTTCGCATTTGAGGCTGCAACTCTTTCACATCATAACTGCTTTTGATGTATGCATGTTTCCTTCTTATATTTTTGCTCCATCTTGGCAAAATATATTTTGAAGGAACTTCCTTCACCCTTTCTTGCGCAAGAACAGTAAGGGAATGTCTACACATAATACCTTTAAATTCAAACAACAAGCATTTGCATCTAACATCATAATTACCGTGATTAAAACATCAACTGTTCTTTCCTTCGGACTTCCAACTACTACAATCTCCTCTAACACATCATAAGTACAAATTTCATCTACAACACACTTAATGCAAATAGAACAATTCATTTTACCCCTAAATTCAGCTTGAACCTCGTAAAACTTCGCATGGGTGTACTCACCTTGGAATTGCCTCTCAATCATAGAGTTCGACCAACATGCAATAATGTTGTTAAATGATCGACAATCTACCTCATATTCCTTTTTTGCCTTATCGTGGAGAGCATTATCATACTACCTTACAAATTACTGTAGAGTTGTTGTTGAGTTTATATACCCATAAAAAATGTGTTAATGTTCTCGCTCCTCTGAGTCATTGACATTCCAGCCCAAAAATCTTTCTTCAAAAATATTAAGACCCATTTATACTGCTTATTGTACAACTCACTCAACCATTCATTATCTTGTAGGCCATATTGTTGCACGAAAGTAACCCACTTTCCTTCAAATTCAGCCTCTGTCAAAGAATCGTAAACTGCATTTTTCATTGCATTTTTCATACTGTTATATTCACCATAATCTTTCAACTTCTCTGGGATTTTTTTCATGATAGCCATAAGCACCACTGACGGAGAGTAATAGGAAACACTATCTGGATTGCATTTTTCATAGCCTTGCATTAATCAATGACAATACCGTTTGGAGCCTTTCCTGACATACAATTAAGCCAAGATTCGAATAGCCACATAAACGAATGAGTGCCTTCGGTAGATAGTAAACCACATCCTAGCAAAATTGATTGCCCATGATGATTCACACCAACGAATGGAGCAAATGGCATGTCATACCTATTTGTCAAATACGTAGTGTCAAATGTCACAACATCTCTAAACGATTCGTATGCAGCTCTACTTCTTGCATCAACCCAAAAAACGTTCTTCACATGAAATTCATCATCCAAATATATAGAATAGAAGAAATTACTATTCTATTGTTGCATCCGTGAAAAATAACTCCTTAGAGCCTTACCATCACCCTCCTTACCAATCGCGCGTCTTTCCCTCCCAACATAGTTTCTCACGTCTCGTTCAACAAATGGTAAATTATCATACCCTCCTACATCATAATCTTTCAACTTCTCTGGGATTTTTTTCATGATAGCCATAAGCACCACTGACGGAGAGTAGTAGGAAACACTATCTGGATTGCATTTTTCATAGCCTTGCATTAATCAGTGACAATACCATTTGGAGCCTTTCCTGACATACAATTAAGCCAAGATTCGAATAGCCACACAAACGAATGAGTGTCTTCGGTAGATAGTAAACCACATCCTAGCAAAATTGATTGCCCATGATGATTCACACCAACGAATGGAGCAAATGGCATGTCATACCTATTTGTCAAATACGTAGTGTCAAATGTCACAACATCTCTAAACGATTCATATGCAGCTCTACTTCTTGCATCAACCCAAAAAATGTTCTTCACATGAAAGTCATCATCCAAATATATAGAATAGAAGAAATTACTATTCTATTGTTGCATCTGTGAAAAATAACTCATTAGAGCCTTACCATCACCCTCCTTACCAATCGCGCGTCTTTCCCTCTCAACATAGTTTCTCACGTCTCGTTCAACAAATGGTAAATTATCATACCCTCCTACATCATGAACAAGAGAACAAAAGGTCTTGTTCAGCCTCACGTCTGCTTCATTGTTGATCTGTATTCTTCTCTTCACGTGCATGCTGATGTTTCTGTTTCTGTGGAACATCCTTGCCTTCACCGGGCTAAGATCATGAGAGTGGTCAAGTACAGCTTTCTTTATGTACCAAAGTCCATTTTTGTTCAAACTGACAGTTATCTTCGCTTGACAGTTATTCTTGATTGTTGGATATGTATTCAAATCATTTGGTATTGTTGACACATAATTCCCTCCTCGTGAACATGCTAGAATAAAGTATTTTAACTCTCCATTGTTTCTTTTTCTTGAATTCCTAGTGATGAAATCGAATCCATTTGCAACAGCATACTGCCAATAGAATAACTTAACGGCAACCACCGAAGGAAATATAATGTCTGCTACAGGCTCACAAGGTTTAGATTGCTCATCGAGGCTGTCACTCATAGTTAACTCAGCTTTATTTGCTTCTTCAATGCATTTAGCATCGCCACCGGCATCATCTAACACTCCACCATCATTGATAGTATTTTCATCCTCCATATAAGCGCCTATTTCCAATTCCATTAACCTGCACATGCAAAACTCATGTTACCATCCAAAAATTCAGCAAGTGTTAGAGTGACTGTTAGATTTATAGTAAACAGAAAGGACTGGAAGTGCTAGAAGTGTTAAGGCTTGGATTAGAAAAAAAGACAAAATGTGTCTATTGTTTTAATGCATTTTTTACTGCCTTGGTTAACGACATATAAATTTGTGGTTAATCATGTGTATATGTTGGTTATTGGGTAGCTTCGTGCTCAGTGGTTAAGCCGTTAGCCATCCAATACATCTCATTAACCATAAATTTATACCTCATTAACCAAGAGTTAAAAATGGTGTAAAAAAGTGACATGATATGCAACAGAATCAACAAACACAAGCATAAAGTGCAAAAATGTTCAAAAATAATGTTCAAAAACAACTTAAGCAACTTCAATGTCAGTTTCAGTAGCCATATAGATCTTACATTTGACTGAAGTTGCAAGGAGGAAGAGGACCTTCTTGTTGGCTTAACCTTGATCAAATAAATTTCCAAAGTCAAATGATTGTGTGACTAAGACATACATAGAGTCATAAGCTAGAATGAATTCCTTCCCATTATCAACTTTTTTACCTTTTAATTTAAGTCATCTTGTAGGAAGAGTTACTGTGTTTAACTTCACAATGAATTGATTTTTAATTTTATAAACAATTCATCATGAATTATTATTTTCTAATTCTTGTATAGGTTGCAACCTTAATTTATTTTGTTGCTTAATTTGAACAAAAAGAAAGTAGCAAAGTGATTTATTGATGCAGAACATATTGCTATCATAGGCATAAGCACAAATATTCTTCTTCTCAGAAAAGCATCCATTTTTCCCCTTGTTGTCTTGGTATATCTTTGTGCATATTTCCTTTTGTTTTGGGAAATTGTACTAACAAGATATATAATTTCTTTATATTGAGCACATGAAGGTAGAAACTACAAGTAGATGGTATCAGGGGCTTATGGGAATAGATGTGGAGAAGTCAATCTTTCTATTCTAGAAAATCTAGTAATTTTCATTTATGACATTGAACATTAAGAACTTCACTTATTTACTATTAAAAATTTATATTCTGATTGTGAGCTATAAATTGAGAAGTTATCTTATAATTGGGCATTTGTAATAGGTCATTGACATGCAAACAACTTCTTGTTATTGTACATAAGTTAATAATAAGAGTTTGGTAAAATGAGTAAGAATGGTCCCAATGTAATTTTGTAGTTCTATATCTTGGTTAATGTGGACAACTTTTGAATGATTGTTAAGAAAGTTGAATTTGTTGGATTTAAAGAGATAGATGTCAATTATCAAAATATATTTGATTATGGCAAATATTACTTGCACATTAGTTATCCTGCTTAAAATTTGAATTCTGTTATGGAATTCATTTTAGCACCTTTAACCATATTGCTTTCTATGCTACTTGATTTATGTTACTTGATTTTGTATTTGTTCTACACATGTTTATTGCCAAAATCATCTAAGCCTTTAAGCATATGACTTTTTATGATACTTATTGATGTTGATATTCCATTGGCATGATGCAGGTGCAACAACGCCTTAAATATGCTCGTTTACTTGACTATTCAAACTATGCAGAATATGCTGTTGATGTTAGAATGGCAAAGACACCTGTAAAGGTGTGTAAAATTATTGAAGAGATGTAATAATGGATTTGCTATAAGAAACAGTAGAAAGCTAGTTAGATGATACCATGAATTGCATGCACTCTCTTTGATTTGCCTAGTCAGTAGAAAGCTTCTATTTTTTAAGTTGTGTTTAGTAGATAAATTTGTCTGGAAACAGAAAGAAATAAAAAATCAACAATTTATGTATCATGCCACCAACAAGAATGCCACTGAACTGCATTCCCAGAACCTAACACATTGAGCTAATGGAGACATATATTTGTACCTTGACGACGCGACAGAGGGTAGCAGAGGTAGCGGCACTGATGGAGCTTCGTGCGGGCTAGAGAGACAGCGGTGCTAGCGGAGGTTGTGCACGGACGGAGCTCGCCGGACGGAGGGACATGGGTGATGGAGAAGTGAAAGAAGTCAAGGATGGAGATATTAGAGGAAGAGGGGGTAACGAGAGGGAGATAGAAATGAGAGGGAGATGGAAATGAGAAGGAGATGGAAAAAATGAAGCTAAATCTAAAAATTAATCTGACGTGGCAAAAGGTGTTAAAAATGGTGTGGATACTGTTAACGGTAAGACCATCATTTTCCGTACTTATATAGCTCATTTGTTTTTTTTTTTTTTACAGGATTTTACTTTTTTTAAGTTAGGTGATTTCTGGATCTGTTTATATGTATACTAACTAATTTATTTTTGTGATCTAGTTAAAGGCATACCATTCACATTACGAGAATTTAAAAGAATATTCATTAAGATTTGACTTCAAAAAATTACTATAATTAAAATTTGAATTTGTGACCATGTACTTACTCACATATCACATACTTGTTCACTTGTTCACTGTTAGATCAACCCATGGGTTTGATTGGCTTTTACTAAAGGCTTGAATTAAATGTGGATTTTTGTTTGTGATTATTACTGAACTTAATTATGACAAATGTATTTGTATATGATCAATCTTGATAATATTTTAAATTTATTAATTAATTAATTTAATAACAAAACTTCAAATATTTAATAGTGGAAATGGTTTTTATTTATCACTATTTATTAAATTAGAGTATACTTTTTTAGAGTGACTTAATTTTTTGTCTATCATCCTCATGTCATTCTTAACTTTTTTTCTTTTAAATTTTAAATTTTAAATTCAAATTATTTTTAAATTAATTAAGTATATCTTCTTTATAATTTTAAATATTTTTTCTTTTAATCTATATTTTTTATAATCTATGTATTCTCCACGAATGACATATGTTATTCTTAACTTCTCTTCTTTTAAATTTTATATTCAAATTCTATTTTAAGTTAACTAAGCATATGTTCTTTATAATTTTAAACACTTTTTCTTTTAATTAATATTTTTTAGATTTCTATATCAATTAGTTATATACGTCTCCTTTGTAATTTAAACATGTTTTCTCTTTTAATCTATATTTTTAGATTCTACTTGACTTTTAAAATGTTCGTACAATACACGGGATATTTGTTAGTTTCTATACACTTTTAAATTACTGTCAAATAAACTTAAAATCTCAATAAAATGTTAATTTTCATTTTTTGGTAAATGTAAAATATTAAGTTGATTAGAAATTTTTTGCAATTATGATATATATTTCAAAGATTAAGGAGAGTGAAAACAGTGAGGTAGAAAATCTTTTATTTATTTTTCTCATAATTGAAAGAGTTGTCAGAATTTGTATGGGTGGAGTGACTTATCTTTTGATTTCTTTCACATTTTATTGTACCAAAAAGTCAGAAATTATGCTATTAGAAAAACTTAAATTTAAATTTAAGATTACTTTCACTATGACAACATAATATTTCTTTTAAAAGAACTATGGTGTTAAAGAATTAGAAGGTGATATTGCTATCTTATTAGGTGGATTGTAGCATAGGATACAATTTGTAGTGTTAATTTTTCTTGTAACTTTAATTAAGTTTATGTTTAAGTAACCAAATATTATTTTACTTTGATATGTTAAAAATAAATAATTGAAAGATTAAGTTAATCTATATGTCCATATTTTTTAGGAGATGTTTAAATAGGTCTATATATTTTAAAAATTTGTAATTGGTCCCTGTAATAATGCTCTAACAATAGGCTAGATTCATGGACTCAATTAAAAACTTTAAAATTATAAACATTTGTTAAGATTCGTGTAATTTTTTTTAGTGATTATATGACTTTTAAATAAATTTTAATTTTATTAATCTTTAAAAATTAATATTTCCTCTCTCATCTATAAAGAAATATGATTTATTAAAAACTATGAGGCTCTAGAATATATCCTTACATTCCATAAGAATTATAATTTTAAACACAAAAGTTAAAAATAATATTTTATATTTATTGTTCATTATCATTATCACATACATACTTCAGCAACTATTGCTACAATCATTATTGTTGATGTCAGTCATGTTATTGGTAGGCATCCTTTGATCACCACCTACGGAGGCATCCTTTTGATCACCACTGGTAATGGCATCCTCTAATCACCGTTGATGGCACCGTTGATGGCAGCATCCTTCAATTACCACTAGTGGTAACATCCTCCTATCATCGTAGTTGCCGGAATCCCTTGGTAACCATTGTCACTAGAATCTTTTGATCACAGTCACCGCCAACATCTAGTTATAGTATCATGATCAATAAAGTGCAACGGTTTATTTGGACATGGTGATTTGAGGAGAATTAATATGTAGAAAAAATGATTTATTTGCTGCTTGATTTTGGTTATGTTTTACTGTTTTCAAAATTAATTCTTTAAAATAAGACTCAAAACTAGTTTTATAGAATAAAATATTAAAGGAAACTATTTGGATAATTTGTTCTCAAAACAGTTATAAAATCAACTCATTTTTTAATTACAAAATTGTCATTAATGAAGCATTTTTTATTGTTTCCCAAACAGTATCTTAGTAAGCTCAAAAATATTTTCAAATTGTTCTCCCCCCCTTATTTTTAAGGCCTTTTTTATTTTAATTTGCTGATTTTTTTTATTCTTTATCTTATTCCACTTTTTTCTTTATGTACTAAAATGAGCTGATTTTAGGACATGTTCAAAAGTTATCATGAGTAATGACAGTTTTTGTACATATATTTTTTTTAAATATTACATTTTATTCACAGAAGTAACCATCCATGAGGGTTATTTTTATGCAACTCAAGTGCGGTGATGTTTTGTTCGTACCATATTTAATGTGCATTGATTGAATAATGGAGAGTTGAGATGCATACTTTTTATTTTATGTGTGGTGGATCCAAGGTGACTTTGGAAGATGTCGCGCTTCAGCTTGCACTTCCAATGGATGGCATGACAATTACAAGCGCAAGTTCATTGGATTGAGATGAGGAGTGTAAAAATTTATTGGGCGTGGCACCTCCAATAGAGGAAGTGAGGGGGCTCAACAATGAAACTAAAATTGGTTGCAGTCAACCTTTAAAAATGTCTAAAAAAATATAAGTGAAGAAGAGATAAAATATGCTACTAGAGTATATATTTTGTTTGATTAGAGGAATGCTAATGCCTGACAAA
This sequence comes from Ormosia semicastrata, assembly GCA_029884595.1. Taxonomy (NCBI): domain Eukaryota; kingdom Viridiplantae; phylum Streptophyta; class Magnoliopsida; order Fabales; family Fabaceae; genus Ormosia; species Ormosia semicastrata. The sequence goes on from JAQQTO010000045.1 coordinate 3,183,864, forward strand.
TCAGACAATCAGGTGCTTTTAATGCTAATGTTTTATTTAGGCTTGGCAATGGAGAGAGTTTTTACTCAACCCGATCCCGTCTCGCATCCTTAGGTATTAAAATTTGCATCCATTCCGCAAGAAAAATATCAAAACCCGCACTCGACCCACCTCGCCCTGCACTTATGAATGTTTCAATTTGTTTATAAAATAATCAATCACTATCTCAAATTAATTCATCATCTCATATAAATTAAAAAATACATTTAAGATAAGCATTAAATTAATAAAAATAATTAATAAAATTAACTTTATTAATAAGTAAACTAATCATAATGTTTATTTATATATATGGTGCAAATAAGGGTGAGGCGAATTAAGCCCAAACCCGCACTTGCTCGACGGGTTTTAAACCCTCCCCATGCAGGTTGGGGCAGGATGGGTACTCGCAGTTAGGGTTCAAATTATCAAGCCTTGTTTTATTACATGCATAAAAGTTGTTCTCATGAATGACAACTTCTATGAATAAAAATAAAAGTAAGAAACTATCATTACCTATAATGTCTTCTAAACTACTTAACAAAAAAAAAAACTAAATACACAAGTAAAAAACCACCTTTACTTATAACAACTTCTGAATATATTTCAAAATTAACGTATTTTGATGCTTAAAGAAAAATGTGGGCTAATATAATTATTTTAAAAAAAATCAGCAATATTAAAATAAAAAGGCCTACTTTTAAGACGCCTACCTTATTCTTTTGTTTATAAAATGTGAAGACCAGAAAACATTGTTCCCTTGTTTTTTTAGATCTGACTAGGGGTGGAAATAGGTCGTACGCCATCACTTATAACAAAAATATATTTACTTAAACAAGTTAGACCAAGACTTTTTTAAAAGTTTGTGATACTTAAATAAAAACCTATTTAATTATATATAATATAATATATATTATTATAATAATTATAAATTATAATTATAATTATTAATATATTTTTTAGTTAAATTTTAATAAAAGTCAATAATTAAAAATATACTTTCTTAGTCTAATCTTTGATCAATTTTGAAAGACTAAGTAAAAATCAGCAACTTAGTATATCTCCAAGTCCCACATCGACCAAAAATAGAGTAAAAGTAAGTTAAAACTCTATAACACTCACCTCTTTACTTTTATAGATACTCACTTTATTTTTTAAGACGCAACTTGGTATATCTTCAAGTCCCACATCGACCAAAAACTAGAGTATAAGCATCTATAAAATTTTGTTAAATTATAACAAAATGTTGGCTTATTTGAGGTTGAAGTCTGTTAAGACCAGAAAACATTGTGCGAAAGAGCCTTTTGTTTTTTTAAGATCTGACCAAAAACACTTTTTCAAGTAAGTTTTATTACATTTCCACCTCTAGATTTGACCAAAAACACTTTTTCAAGTAAGTTTTATTATTTTTTTGTAAATAAAAATGTTATTGAAACAGAAACCTGGATATTAGAGAAAATTATTTGTTTTCTCTCGTTGAACATTAAAATCTTCCTTCAAAATCATTTTTTTTTTCAATTTCTATTTGTGTCTCAAGTATCAGAATATTAAATAATTATGAATGTAAAACTTCTGTTGTTTTACACATTTATCCCGGTAAATAATGAAATCCACTAATAAAGGCTTATAATTTGTTTGTACTTCTACTATTAGCAATTTTTATTTATTTTTTCTAAACAAAAAAATAATAATATTGTTCTTAATTTTTATTCCTCCCAATTTAATCAAATTCAAACAAAAGATAAAAACTTATAAGGTGTAACTAAAGAATACCTTAAGAGTACTTATTAAGAAGCATTCAATATTATGTATTAAATGTTTTTAATTACTTAAAAAATAATAAATACTTTTAAATTTTTTTATATCATCTAATATAGTAAATACTTCATTTTTTTTAAAAAAAAAATCTCTAATCAGTACGTCTTCCCACTTTTATTCCTTCCATATTTATTCACTCAATTGGTTGCCATACAAAGCATGAAACTGCTCTTTTATAAATTATCATAAATATACAAAATCATAATAATGCAACGGACATCTTTCATTAGAGGAATCAAAATAGGCCAAGTTCGATAAATCGACTCGAATAGCCTGATAAAATGAGTAAGTAAAGTTAAAAAAAATTGATGTAAAAATGAATTTTGACCCGGTCTACAAGTTTAATATTTAATTTTTATTTAAAGTATTATTATGTAATTTATATGATATATAAAGATTTTGTTCTTATTTTTTTATGTAAATTATTTTTTTATTAAAAAAATTATTTAATTTTGAGTGAAATTTAAACTATGAAAAAAAAACAAGTGTTGAAGCATAAAAAATACAATTTTTTAAGTGTTAAAAACTAAAAATAAATAAATAAAATTTAATGCAAGCCAACATACCTCAACACACAATTTGCATAAGATAAGATTAAAATAATAATTTACTAATCCCCAATGTTTCTGCCCCGACTTAGCTCGAAATGTAGTTGAGGGCTGACCCACTGGCCACTACCTTTCATGGATCATAGCACCTTTAAAAATTGGCTTCAACGACGACAATAGGTTTAGACCCCAAAGAAAAACGACAACAATTGGTAATGTACCCCCACCAACTTACAAGGGGCTTGGACCTTGGAGGACTACTCACTGACTTCACTCAAATAATGGCAAGCAACGCTATGATGTGCTTTTGACCGAGTTATGGAGAATATCTATCTGTGCTTATCCTTGCCTTGCAGGAATAAGGAACAACAATAGGTTATACTTATACCACTTTCAGTTACATTTCATGGGGCCAAAGGAGTACCATCGATGAGAACCCCTCTTACCTTCAGCAAGTTCCTAAATTTCAGAGAGAAATAAAATTACTCCTCCCCTAGACTGTCACATGCTCACAGCAACCAATTTGTTGTCCTCAATAAAACTCCTGGCAATCAAAAGAATTCTAATTCATGCACAACTATTAGGTTGCTATCACCCCACACCAGAGGTAACAATAGGGTATGCAGAAAATAATACCTGTACAAGTATGTATAGGTAGCAGTATTCCATTCAAAAATCAAAATACCAACAATTCACATTATTATTATTATTATTATTTTGATAAAGTAACAATTGACATTATGGAAACATAGGAGATTTGCGATTTGCCCATTCGTAGATATCTTCTCTGATGATGGCATTGATTGACGAGTGTCGGTTACTCTCCACCTACTAAGTTTGCTTAGTTGTCAGTTGTAAAATGCACGCGAGTTCAGTGACAGAACTGCAAAATTCATAAATTAAAGAGGAGTGCTAACAAATTTTCTAGCAAATTTTTTTCAACACACTTTTTTATTACATCACATCATTCGTTATAATATATACCCAAATTTAATTACATATTAATTAAATTAATTACATATTAATTAAAATTAAATATATACTTTAATATATGATATAACTTAACAAAACAAATTGTTAAAAAATATAATAAAAAATGTGTTCATATCCTTCTCCTAAATTAAATTGTGAACCCCTCTTAATTTGAGATTATTATATACATTGGATATGATTAGTTGTTTGTTGCTAGATGTAAAATACATGTAAATTCATTGAAAGTACTACAATTCAAATATTAAATTGTATACTCCCTTTAATTTGAGATTATTACATATATTGGGCATACATCCTGCGAGCACATCTTTTGGCTAATCATGTAAAATATATGTTCTGAACGAACACGTACAATACAAGTTCCCCAAAAAGAAAAAATTACAAAGAAGGAAAAAAAAAAAAAAAAAGAAGTGCAAGGGAGATAGACAGTGAAAAAATTTTAATGATCACATCAGATACAATGAAGCCTGTAGATAACGTGCAAAACTACCGGGGCTGAGAGCATTGGAATCACTTAGGCAGGTACTTTGTCCCCCTTGAGGGGCTTCACCACCTCCCATGTGAAGTCAGCGTCATCCCTGCCAAAATGTCCATAGGCAGCAGTCTTCAAGAACCTGCCATTGCCACCCCTCTTGAGATCAAGGTTGATAGAGATCATGCCAGGCCTGAAATCAAAGTTCTCCTTCACAATCTTGAGGATCTCCTTATCAGGGATATTGCCAGTACCATATGTCTCAACAAATACAGACAAAGGCTCAGGCACACCAATGGCATAGGACACTTGCACAAGGCACCTCTTGGCAAGTCCATTGGCAACTATGCTCTTGGCAGCCTGCCTCACAATGTAAGCTCCACTCCTATCAACCTTAGTTGGATCTTTTCCAGAGAAAGCACCACCACCATGTGCACCCCATCCACCATAAGTGTCAATGATGATCTTCCTGCCAGTGAGACCAGCATCACCATGAGGACCACCAATAACAAAACGGCCAGAAGGGTTCAAGTGGAAGATGGTCTTCTCATCAAGGTACTTCTCAGGGATCACAGGCTTGATAACATGCTCCTTGAGATCAGCTGCAATTTCATCATTTGTGACAGTCTCATCATGTTGTGTGGAAATAAGCACAGTGTGGACACGGATGGGAACCATGGCACCCTTGTCATTGTAATACTCAACAGTGACTTGGGTCTTGCCATCAGGCCTCAACCAAGGGCAGGTACCATTCTTGCGGACCTCAGTGAGACGGGCTCCTAGCTTGGTTGCAAGGACATGGCTCAAGGGCATTAGCTCAGGGGTCTCATCAGTGGCATAGCCAAACATGTGACCCTGGTCACCAGCACCAATCTCCTCAGGTCTCTTTGTGAGGTGGCCATGCACACCCTGAGCAATGTCAGGGCTCTGCTGCTCAATGTTGACAAGCACCTTGCAGTTGTCAGCATCAAGCCCAACATCATCTGAAACAAAACCAATGTTCCTGCAAGTGTCACGCACAATCTTCTCATAGTCCACGTTGGCTTTGGTTGTGATCTCACCAAAGACCATAACCATGTTAGTCTTGGTGCAGGTTTCACAGGCAACCTTGCTATCAGGGTCCTGCTCTAGGCAAGCATCAAGCACAGCATCAGAGATCTGGTCACAGAGCTTGTCAGGGTGTCCCTCGTTCACTGATTCAGATGTGAATAGGAAAGTCTCTGTAGCCATCTTTAATAGCTGCATAGAATAACATCCCACAAAGGAAATAAACAAATTAGCACATATAAGCAGATTCACATAGGCAAAGCAAAGCACCATCATGCCTAAAATTTAGCAACACAATTTTTTTTTAAAACCAAAGTCCCATTTCAAAACATGCTTAAAAAATCAGCCAAAAAACTATAGTCACCAAATCCCACCTCAGTCCAAGGTCAAAGTTTACTCATTTGCTAAATCTAGCACACAAGAACACATGGTACCAAAAACTAGACTCATTCAACCGTACAGAATCTTGATCCCAATTGGAATCAAACTAAAACCAAATCAAGAAAAACCCAAAATTCAACCCAAAACATTAATAGCATATCAATTCCCCCAGATCTAAAAAACGAGAACAAATTCCTACACAAATGGAGAAACTAGCAGGTCAAAATGCAAGATTAGATTTCTGCTGCAGACAACAGTCAACAACACGATTTCCACAAACACATTCGGTTGAAACCGGTTCGGGAAACCAAGACCGACCCATTTGAAGAAAGAGCAAAAGAAACCGACCCAGAAGCGCAAAATCCAAACTTGAACCCTTTAGATCTATAGAAAGAGCAAGATTTTTGCAGCAGAGGGAAGAACACAACACAACAGAAGCAACTGAAAGTTGAAAAAGTGAAAGAGAAAGGGGTAGCAGAATAGTACCTTGGCAAACGAGGCACAGGGAAGAGGTGGTTGGTGTGAGAGAGAGAAAGGGGTTGTTGCTTGAACAGAACACAAGGAACCCGCTTTGCTGTGGTTGTCTGCTCAAGCGATGTGAGTGCAAAGGTAGAACTTCGGTGTGGATTTATAGGCATAATAAGGTTGAGCTGAGTTGAGTTGGGTTGGGAGGAGGGAGGGTGGTTGGGGTGCACTCAAAGACTCAAAAGCCCCTATGAAGCAAGATCTGGGTTAGATTCATCTTCTTTCAAAATAAAATCTTTAAATTAAGTGTATTAAATTAATTATATTATTAATTATTAAGTATTAATTAAAATTAAAATATTTAACTAAGACATTGAGTTTAATCACAAATAATTAATTATAATAATAATTTATTAATTAATATTGTAATTGATTTAATACTAAATTTATATAAAAACTTCTCTTTATTTAGTTTTCATTTGCCGTTTTTACATGGACGGCTGAGATTTGATGTTGAAGATGAATCTCAGCCGTCCACTTAATCAGGAAGAGTCGTCGGTGGGTGGAAGGAGTTGAGAAATGAGATGATGAATCATGTCATGATGGCCACCACATCCACAAGTACCCAACGCGTTTCCATGTGGTGGACCCCAAACCTAACCCAAACCCTAAGCATGATACTCGTTGCTCTTCATGGTTTTTGATTCTAATTCTATAGCTTCCATATGCATTGGTAGTGAGGTAGTCCAACTGTCCAAGCCTCCCAGTCCAACTCCAACATTGACTTTCCCCTCTTTCAATTCCGTGTGGACAAAATCCTATTTTTAGTATTTAATAATTATTAATCATTAATGGGGATTTGCTTACCGTGAATGAAAATTGTTTCAATTTTTACCAATTGAATCAACCATCACTCATAATGTTCATAGAAAAAAAAGAAACCATCACTCACAATCTTTTATTCTTTATTATAATTGCATTATTCATAATTTAATTTCTGTAATCTCAATTATTTATTTTTTTTGTCAATTTTAGTCTTTTTTATTTGAAAAACTATATGAAAGAAATTTTTAATCAATAAAGAATTAAATCATAAGAAATAAACTAAAAATTAAAAAGAGACTAGGTTTAAATAAGATCTTAATTGACCCTTAAGGATTAGCTTAGCAGTAGACAAACATGTGATGTATAGTTAGGCCTGGCCAAAGATTCAAATATTAGTTATGTTAATTTTTTAGAATTAGACTGTAAAGAATATTTTTATGATTTTTTTAGTCTTGACATTGATGACATATTTTTGACCAAATTGAAGATGTGAATTAGTAGAAGTACATGTAAATTAACTCAAACATCACGTGACTGCAATAGCACAAAAAAGAAAATCTTAATCCATATAGCTTTTATTCATTTCAGTTTTGATCTTTATAATTTTTTTTTTGAAATATTAGTTCTTATACTTTCATTAATTTAAGCTTTGTTCCCTACTGTTAAGATATCAATCCCCGTATTTTATACTCATTTAATTTTTAATCATTATAGTTTCTACTCATTGAAGTACATTCCTATTTTTGTTTTATACGAATGATTAATCCCTATAATTTTCATTTATTAAGGTATGGGTCCCTCGTTAGGGATGAAATAAGTACATTGTCGAAACTGTATTTCAGCTTATTTTCATTTTTTACTGACCGACCATTGCTTAGAAAATGAGTTAGGTTCAGGCATTTTTAAAAGCCTGTTTCATTTAATAGGCCTGGCTTGCCTCTCAAAGAAATTGAAAGCCTATTAAGCCTACTGTTTATATTTATTTATAAAATTATATTTTATTTTTTTTTTCAATGGCCTTTCAATACTGTTTAAAAGGCTTAAAGCCTATTTGAGGCTATATGAAGGCTCTCTACTGGCATTGCCTATTTAGAGGCTTTAATATAAACCAGCTTTTAAAAAGCTTCAAAGCAAGCTTCTTAAAAGCGCGAAAAGCTGGCCAAAAAAAAAAAGGCCTTTGACAGTAATGTAAGTCGGTCGCTAAAGGCCAAATATTTGTAACAAAGCAGCTGTTTAGGTGAAGTTCGACTGCGTCAGTGCAAGCACTGTTTCCATCCCTATCCCTCGTAGACCAAAACCAAAATAAGAGAAAATACAAAGACTAATATGGAAAAAAGCTATAAAGGCAAGTCCAAATGAGTAAAAATTACACAAACCAAAATCTTATTTAAATGAAAAGGCTAAATTGAGAATTAAAAAATAATAAAGATCATTAAATAATTTTTTTATCTATCAACGTGTGTTGGTCTGAGTAGAAGAGGCTCAAATCCCATAAGCATGTAGTTTTGTGTTCAATATTAAGATTTATGTGTATGAAAATAACACTGTCAAAAAAGATTTTTACTTAGGCGTCTAACTGTATTTCAAGATATTAGTCTATCACCTATTAGATAAAGATATTCAGGGAAACTAAAAAAATATTTGTTTATCTTTTATTTTAACCAGTCACCAATTCAACTGAAAAGAAAAGAAAGATATATCTATTTTTTCACATATTGTTAGGCGTCTCGAGATTTTAGAGCCTGGAGGAGTCAGGCTTTATTAACTACATATTTTTGTCAGATTTCGACAATCTAATCGATGATGTGATTCAAGAATCTCAATTTGGGTAACAGAATCACTTCCTCTTATAGGCTCCATGTTTTCAGACAGTGCCTAAATATGTTTGTGTAATTGTCTATGCGACAAAATGTAAAATGACATCAATAAGTATAAGAAATAGTAATTGGATTGAATTGAAAACAAAGAATACAACTTACAGAGTTGTAAAAGTTACAACAAAACAGCAGAACAACGAAACATAAATACAATCTAAAAGACTAAACAAAAGAAAAAGAAAATGCTAGAAATGTAAAAACACTTGAGGGACTCTTTTTCCTGCTATGTGTGTGAGGAATGACGAGTGTCAAGCATTGTTTCCTTCTTCTGATTTGCTATTTATATCCTTCAAGCTTTCGATTATTTTTACCTTCCTTTTGAATTCAAAAATCCTTCCATTTAGGCACCTTCACAATAGTTGCTCTTTCTTATCAAGGTCAACTTCCATGATTTACATCTAACATCGTGTCTATGGTAGTTATATGTAGTTTCAAGCAGTTTCTAGAGATTCCAAGTAGCTAACAACTCTTTATCTTGGTCGACATACTCTTAGCTTGCGTCAACTCCTTGCCTCTTTACCTTTTTTGCCATGTATTTTTCCTATTGCTTGGTCCTTTTATGAGTCTATATCTATTTTCCATGCTACTATTGTTATATGAAAAATTTAAAAATACCCCCAACAATACATTATAACTTTTTTTTAGTTTACACAAAATAAAAATTAACAACTTAAAATTAAAAGACAATATATGTCCTACTTGGGCAACTAAAAAGACATGTAGCATGTTCTTTCTTTTTCTTTTTTGAGGTGTTTTCATTTTCTTTAGGTGTGAAACTAATTATCATACGAGATATTCCACAAGTATTTTTTTGTGGACTTGAACTCTTACCGTTGTAGAAAACTCTTAATTAATAAATTCAAACTTACTTATTACTTAAGTTATTCCTAAATAAAGATATTTTCTGTATTATATAAACACTTTCTTTTATAAGATTATTATTATTATTATTAAGTAGTTTAAATTGTTGATAAAAATATACTTTTATTTAATTTTTTACATATATTCTTTTAATTTAGTTTGCGGACTTTTCATATTTTGTCAATAAAGATCTTAATTTATCTTTTAATTTTGCATTAGGATTTTGGGCATAAGCCCACCATGGCTAGTCCCTACAAATTCCATGGGCATCTATCTCAACCCTACTAATGGCCAAATCCTCTATAAGCCGGTAAAGGTAAATTAAAATTAAATTTCTTATGATTAAGAAATAAAGGGATATAATTCTCCCAATCACCAAATAATAAGGATCATCACTTATTTCCTTAATAAATATTAATCCACTATATAAAGAAGGATAAGCCCTCAAGTAAGAGATTTTCTCTCACATATTCTAACCCCATATGTTATGTTTGGTGTAGAGGATAAGGAGGACCTGATAGTATTAGCTAATACTATCAAGTATTGTCAGGTGTTTGTTGCTTTAACCTGATACTATAGTCAAATCAGGTCAAACTTTTTTATCTTATTTTAACCTGATTACTCTATCATCTCCCCACTCCCTGATTAGACCCGATAGGATATATCTTCCCACCCTAATCCTCAACTTCATCCCTCTCAATCCAAGCCTCTAGCCATCGTCCAAATTCGAACCTCTAACCCCAGAACGCAGAACCATCACTTATCCCAGCCACCCACTACTTGCCAACCTTTGAACCACCAGTAACCATTGAACCCATCCAACACCGTGAAACTTGCTGTCGTGAGCTGCCTGCGAACCCCTGGTCGAACCACCTCACTGCCATAGCCATTGCCAGCATCGACCATCGTCCAACCAATTGCTCAAGCTATCGCACCTCTGTCCTTGTTACTCTATGACAAAGAAATGAGCCCCCATTCTGGCCACACTTTGGTCCTCCACAGTAGCCCAACAAGATCTGGGAAGCAATGGGGTGGTTTTTTCTTCTGATATGGAAAAGGAATAGACAAGGTTCAAATTTTTACTCACCTTTTGGTTACATGAGCACCGATGTGTGCATTTGGCAATTGGTATCAGATTTGCTTCGAGACCACCTCACTGCCATAATCATTGCCACCATCGACCATCGCCCAACCAATTGCTTAAGCTGCCGCACCTCTGCCCCTATTACTCCACGACAAAGAAACGAGCCCCCACTCTGGCCACACTTTGGTCCTCCAAAGTAGCCCAACTAGACTTGGGAAGCAATGGGGTGGTTTTTTCTTCCGATATGGCAAAGGAACAGACAAGGTTCGAATTTTTACTCACCTTTTGGTTACATGAGCACTGATGTGTGCATTTGAAAATTGGTACCAGATTTGCTTCGAGTTGTGTTATTAGCTTTGATTCGTTAGATTTCTCTTTGATTTGCTTTTTTTTTTCGGTTGAAGATTGATTTAGCCTTAAATTAGCTTTGATTCATCCCACCACAGTATAATTTTTCTACTCGTTAATTTTTCCAATCATTGTCCTTCGTGTCCAATCAAGTTTTCTGGCTATAGTGATTCATTCCTGCAAAAATATCTTTGAAGGGTAGTATTGTCATACTAAATAGTTACATATACTATCAAGTTGCTTATACTATTTGTACCAAATGTTTGATAGTGTAAGAGTTTATCAGCTTGTTTATACTATCAGGCCTTATCATATTATCTTATACTATCATGTCTTATACTATCATATGCATCAAATGCAACCATAGTGTCATCTCTAACTTAAGTGTTAGAAAGTCTTTTAAAGGCACACCCCGTGCCCCACCCATTATTGCCTAAAATATTGGATAGAATATTTTTTCTTTTGGTGGAATGGATAAAACACTTTTATTTGTTGCAACACCTAAAAAATAATTATGTATATAAATTTTAAATACTTTATCCTTTTTATTTATAATATATTTTATCTAAATACATTTTTTATTTTTAGCAAACCCCTATTATTGTCTTTCAAAAATATATTTGTCATTATTTTGATCCTCAAAAGATTTTTGTCATCAATTTAATCCTTCCTCCAAAGATTGTTTATATCAACTTAACCCATCAATAATGCAAAGTGTTATCAGTTTAGTTTTTCAATCATACAAAAGGTCATAACATTAGTCATTAACTTAGAATTCCGGTACACTCATTTTTCTTAGTCTGACAAGAAAGAACTAATTTGATTGTATTTTACAAAATTGAGAAACTAAATTGATCACTAAATTTTTTGAGGACTAAAGTGATGATTCTCGTATTTTTAGAAGATGAAAATAAGAGCTTACTCTTTTATTTTTATATTGTTTGTAGAAACATGTAGAATGTCTAAAAGGATCAATAACAATAACAATAACCAAGCCTTTTCTCACTAGGTAGGGTTGGTTACATGGATCAAATGATGTCATTGTGCTCTATCATAAACTAAGTTTTCAGAAATGTCATTCAAATCTAAATCTTTTTTAATCGTTTCACTTATAATTTTTCTTAATCTTTCTCTACTTCTAGCTATTGGACTATTCTCTACCTGATTTACTCTTCTTACAGGGGGCTTCTAAGGTTCTTTTCCTTATATGTCCAAATCACCTAAGGCGAGATTCTCCCATCTTTTCCACAATAGGTGCTACCCCCACTTTCTCTCTAATGCATTCATTCCTAATCCTATCTTGTCTTGTATGGCCACACATCTAACGCAACATTCTCATCTCCGTGACACTGGTCTTATGTTCTTGTTGGTTTTTAACCACCCAACATTCAATACCATACAATATCGCAGGCCTTATAGTAGTGTGGTAAAATTTACCCTTAAGCTTGAGATACACTTTTCTATCACAAATAACTCCTGAATCACTCATCCATTTCATCCATTCAGCTTGAATCCTATGGTTTACATCTCCCTCTATCTCTCCATTATTTTGTATGATAGATCCAAGTTACCTAAACTGTGTGACTTGTGGTATAATATGATCTCTAATTTTCACCGCTAAGTTAGCATTAACATGCCTCTTACTGAACTTACATTCCATATACTCCGTCTTATTCCTGCTTAGATGAAAGTCATGTTCTTCCAATACTCGTCTCCATAGCTCTACCTTCCCATTTATTTCCTCTCTCGACTCTCCAACTAAGATTATATCATCTGTAAAAAGCATGCATTGTGGCACTGGCTCTTGGATATGCACATTAAACACATCCAAGACCAAGGTAAAAAGATATGGACTCAAAGTTGACCCTTGGTGCAATTCTATAGTTATAGGAAAATCTTCTGTGACCCCACCTTGTGTTCTCACACTAGTTTTAGCCCCATCATACATATCTTGGATTGCTAGAATATAAGCGATACAAACTCCTTTTTTCTCCAAAGCCTTCTACAAGACCTTTCTTGGTACCTATCGTAGGCCTTTTCTAGATCAATGAAAATCATGTGCAGGTCTTTTTACTTCCTCCAATACCTCTCCATTAATCTTCGTAGAAGATAAATTGCTTCCATGGTTACCTCTCAGGCATAAAATCAAATTGATTCTCTAAAATATGAGTCTTTTGTCTTAATCTCCGTTCAATTACTCTTTCTCATAACTTCATGGTATGAATTATGAGCTTAATCCCTCTATAATTTACACGTCTAAAAGGATCAAATAAAAAATAATTATATTACTTAAGTATTTTAACGGCTAAAGTTGCAAGTATAAAAGAAAATAAAAAATAATCTTTTAAAGGTAGAATGATGGTTTATCAAACTTTTATATAAATGGCAACTAAAATATACCTAGAAAGATACGACATATTTTTATACTTAATTTATTGAATAGCTCCATATATTTGCATCAAGTTTTATATTCTTAAAATTATTTTTGTCTTTTAATTTATAAAAAGAAGTTATACATGTAAAATATAATTATAAAATTATAAAATCAAGTTAATACTCATATTAATTAGTCCTCCAAAGATACATGTGATATCAATTTTGTATTTAAAAAAAAAATTGACATCAATCTAGTCCTTCAATTTTAAAAAGTGACAATAAGATAGTCCTTTTTTAAATAATACTACATGAACTAAATTGATATTACTTTTTATGATTGAAAGACTAAATTAATATCTACATTTTTTTAGAGACCAAATTAATATTACTTTCTATATGATGATTGAGAGGATAAATTTATGTTAACCTTAAATTTAAAGGATCATGTTCACGTTGCCTGTAGCTTTAGGGCAACTAAAATGTACGATTACTCTAGATATTAAAATTAGAAATTTAAAATGATTTATATTTTTGAATAGATTTAAGAAGATTACCTTAATAAGGTTAATGAATGGTGGTTTCTTCTGTTGTACGGTGGCTGTGATAGTAGTGTGAAGGGTGAATATTTATAAAAGACACTCTGACACTCAAGTTAGACTATGTACAAGATAGATAAAGTATTTGAAGTTAGATACATACCTTTACTTATTTGTATAATATTTATAAAAGCGTTACGATAGATAAAAATCATACTTAAATTTACATTAATATTATTAATTAGGATAAAAATTTATTAAGATCATAATCTCTTATAACTAATTCATCTATTTATGAGAAATTTTATAAAAAATTTACTTCTCATCAATAAATATATTTATTAATATATAAAAACTTTCATTATTAACTAAGATCCATCTTGGAGTTATTCCTAATCCTCTGACTCGGAATCCACTCCGAAACAATTTATTATTGGAATATTGGTAGCCTAACACTGGCACTCAGGGTGCTTTGTGCCTTAAAAAATCTGTAACTAGACCTAATTTCATGCTTAGCTATTTCTGCACTTGCTAGAATCTGGTATCATGCGAAAAAACCACGCTGCAACTTGGCCATATTATATGGATATATAAATACAGTTACAGAACCATTTAAACTTCATATAGATCTTGTTAATTATGCACCTACCAATAGCATAATATGATACTTTTGTTGACTTCAGATTTTTAAATGGTGTTTAAACTTCCTGTCATTACAAATATTTTTGGCTTTTGTACTAGCTAATAGCCTTTTTTTTTTTTTCATTTTTTTATAACTAGCTGATAGCTTTAATGAATGCTTAGTTTTTGTAGAGAAAACTCTAACAAAGAAATTATGACTACGTATTAAATAAATTTTAAAGGGAACATAGCAGATATTTCTTATTCTTTTATATTCACTCTTCTTGTTTCTTCACCCTATCAAACTGAGTTATAATATGTTGAAATGGCATCACTATTTTGTCTTTTCTATTGTATATCAAACATAAAAATTTTATTCCCACAAATAATAAATTCTTATAAATTCATATAAAACAAGTACTAAAGACTATGTTGGGATTGAATGACATTTTAAGAATCTCTACCATAAAAAATTAAAATATATCTATGTCTTTCTTTTTGACAAACCAAGCTCACAGCCTGTAGGTCTTCACTGCCTGAACAATCTTCCAACGGGGTGTGGTTCTCTCTTGTTAAATGATGCTGTAGGGTTCTGTTTCCTTCGGAATGTTGTTTCTTCTTAAATCTTACGGGCTTTGCCTATTGTTCATTTTAAAAAAAAAGTATGTACATTATTTAAATATTAAGATATTAAGATATTTTTAAAATTACATACATATATACAAAATAAATTATCGATATCTCAATATTTTTGAGCATTGACTTATGTTCACCACTCTAACTTAAATTTTGATGGAAACTTAAATTAATTAATATAATTAATAAAATAGTTATGTTATTTTGCACAAAAATTTTTTTTTTATGAAAGGTTATGAATGATGTAACGCTATTCTTTAAGGGTCGATTTCTCTTATGAAATTTACAGTAATCATTCTCAACATCTCTTATGAGACTTACTTCAATTAATTTTTTTTATAGCATATCATTAACACATTTTGCAAAAAAAAAAAAGTCTCACTATTTATCATTCTCCTTAATGAAATATCATATCGTGTGGATATGCTATGTAGAACTTCACATTCCGCTACACCCAATTCAACGCTGTGTATTTTTTGGTAGATAACATTCATAACAATCAAAATAACCTTTTTTTTTCTTCTCTGAATTTATATTTAATAAGTCATTCAAGTGATAAGTAAGTTTAATGTCATCAAACACAAAAGTAAGCAAGAAGTTTTGAAAGGGAACTGGTAGAATTGAAAGTTCCCACCAAGCTTGACTACGGATTATCTTTAGCAGTATAAAGTAGTAGCAGATCAAAGAAGACGGTAGGTGGGTTATGGTGCCATATCCTCTTCCAACCAAACACCAAGTGTAAAGGACAAGCATTTTAAATTAGAGTTTAGTTATATGTTTTTAAAACATCCTTCTAATCTATTACTTACTTCTTCTTCTGTTTCTTTTTATTTATTTTTTAAGGTTTTTGTACAGAAGTTAATGACACAATTAAATAACATTAAATTAAGTAAAATATAAGTTGATATGACTAAACTATCTTTTCTCACTTTATTAAATGTGTAGAAAATTATAGAAATTAATTAATATGTGTTGTTATTAGGTTTAATGGAAACAATAAAATGTGAGATAAAATTAAATAAAACTAATTAATGCATTCTTAAAATTTTTAAATGACAAATAAATTGAGACAACATAAGAGTTTTAAAACGATAGTTAAAAAATATGGAGGGATTAATAAAGAAAGAATTAAATGGAAAAATAAATACATTAATGTATCGAAAACATAACAGATATTCATTACTTTTTTTATCTAATAATTAAGATGATTTGTAAGAGTATTATGGATTTACATACTGTGGGTGGCTTATTCACCTGGCGTAAAAATGTTCATCATGGCAGACATGTGAGGAAGAAGTTGGACCGTGGAATGACTGATGTCAATTGGAGGTTGATTTTTCCTCATGCTCTAGTTGAAGTCTTACCTCCTCATGATTTTGATCATAATCCCATTTTAATGAGTTGCAAGAAGTCTCACAACATAAAAGATGTCTCATCCTGAATATGGAAATTTGGTTGAAAATACCTGGAAGAACTTTGTTGGTACTGCTATCTCTAAGCTGGGTAAGATTAAAGATCAATCCTTGCTTTTTAATAAAGAGGTATTTGGTAATATCTTTCGTAGAAAAAGAAAACTGGAGGCTCGCATTAGAGGGGTTCATAGACAACTTGATGTGTTCCTATATTCTGACCTTATTGGCTTAGAAAAGGATCTTCAAAAGCAATATAGTGATGTGTTGGCTCAAGAAGAGCTTTTATGGTATCAAAAATCACATGAGAAATGGGTAAAATTTGGTAACAGAAATACTAAATTTTTCCATACTCAAACAATTATTCGTAGAAGGAGGAACAAGATTACTGGCTTGAACATAGATGGCAATTAGTGCTTAGATGAATCTGTGTTGAAAAGGGAAGCTTTATCGTTTTTCAAATGTCTTTTTTCAATCTAATGGCCAGTGTAACCCGCATAGCTTATAACTACAGAACATTCCTAAGATTAGCAATAATCTTCATGACCTTTTGCTCCAAAAAGTTTCTAGGCAAGAGATAAAGGAAGCCTTATTCTCCATGCATTCCTATAAAGCTCCAGGGCCAGATGGCTTCCAACCTATATTCTTCAAATCCTACTGGAATATCATTGAGGATGATGTCTTTGATCTTGTTTCTACGGCTTTCTCTTCGGGCAGTATTAATCTTCACTTGGCAGAAACTCTTATAGTGCTTATCCTGAAGATTGATAATCCTTCTAGTCTTAAAGATTTCAGACCAATCAGCTTATGTAATGTTTTGTTGAAGCTGATTTCTAAGATTCTGGTTAAGCGGATCAGACCCTATCTAGATGAGTTCATTGGACCTCTACAAAGTAGTTTCATACCAAATAGAGGTACCTCTGACAATGCTCTTATTGCTCAAGAAATAGTTCATTTTATGCATAAGAAAAAGGGCAAGGTTGGCCATCTTATGTTTAAGATAGACTTTGAAAAAGCCTATGATAAAGTAGATTGGAATTTCCTTCGCATGACTCTCAATGAATTTGGCTTCCCAGTTCATATTATAAATCTGATTATGAGCTACATAACTTCCTCTGAATTGTCCTTGAAATGGAATAGTGAGCATTTGGAGAGCTTTTCCCCACAAAGGGGTCTTAGGCAAGGAGATCCTATGTCTCCCTACTTGTTTGTCCTTTGTATGGAGAAATTAGTCTTGCTCATTCAAGAGAAAGTTCAAAGCAATCAATGGCATCCAGTAAAGGTCTCCAAAAATGGACCAGCCATTTCCCACCTTTTCTTTGCAGATGATTGTCTCCTTTTTACTCAAGCCAAGACTTCTCAAGTAAAATTGGTAAGAGATGTTCTGCAAGCTTTCTGTTCTGCTTCTGGCATGATTGTTAGTGTTCATAAGTCCCGGTTCCTGCCTTCTAAAAACCTTCCTCTAAGTAAAATTGAAAAGTTTGAGTCAATAATTGATTTCCATCACACTTACAATATTGGCAGATACCTAGGCTTCCCTTTGTTAATTGGTAGGGTTAAAAAGGTGGATTTCTCTTATATCCATGACAGTATAAGTAGAAGGCTTGCTGGTTGGAAAAGTAAACTTCTTAGTAGGCAGGTCGTGTGACATTAGCAAAGTCAGTTCTTTCATCGATGCCTATCTACACTATGCAAAATCTTTGGCTTCATGAAGGTACTTGCTCTAACATTGATGCAACTATCAAAAAATTTATCTGGGGTGGTAATTCCAATCACTGGGTTAACTGGAACCTAGTAACTCAGGCTAGACACAATGGTGGTCTTGGTATTCATAAGGCTAGAGATACTAACACTGCATTACTTGGTAAGCATGTTTGGGATTTGTTGCATAATCCTAACAAGCTTTGGGTGCAAATATTGTCAGCCAAGTATTTAAATAATGATCATAATGCATTCTTAATTGGTTGCTCCTATGTTTGGAAATCAATAGTTCAAAATTTCCGCAGGTTTTTTATTTAACCTAGCTTCAAGATTTGAGTGGGAAAAGGACATGTTTCCTTGTGGTACGATCAATTTCTTGATGAGGGGAAAATCTGCAATCTTGCACCTTCTGTTAACATTCAGGATACAGCTTTGGTCTTGAAAGATATATAGGTGGATAATAGTTGGAGGTTTAACAACTTAGCAACTCAACTTCCTATGGATATTCAAATGAGGATCAAGAGCCTTATCATAAATTCTGATGCTGATGATGTTTTAATTTGGGGCCATTCCACTGATGGTGCTTATTCGGCCAAAAGTGCTTACAATTGGCTTTTGAATGCTCCAGATTCTTCTACTGATAGTGAAGCTAGTTGGAGTTGGCTTTGGAAACTTAAGATCCCTAAGAATCTAAAACAATTTCCCTGGCTAGCTCTTCATGGTAGTCTTCCAACAAACAAATTTCGTGTTGATCATCATATTTCTATTGACCCCGCTTGTCATATTTGTGGGTCTAATCAGAAACGTTCGCACTCTCGTGGAGATTGTTCTAGAGCCAAGGATTTGGTGTGTGCCGAGACTTTTCAGATTTGTTCCTTCAATCATCTGATCACTTCATTTGGCTTAAGGAAAATGCTTCTTGAAAATGGCATCATATTTGGTTTATTTGGAATGCTAGGAACAAGTGAGGTGTTTGAAGATAGTAGGTGGGAGGATTGGCAAATTCTCAAAGAAAATTCACCCTTTGGTCAACTCCATCAAGCATGCTTTTGGATCTTTGCAAACGACCAAAGAGTGAAGGAAGTTAAATGGTGCCTTGAGAATGTTTATAAGCTCAATGTAGATGGCAGCAATATAGGAAATCCGAGAAAGTCGTGGTTTGGTGGTAGATGAAATAGCAATGGTGATTGGATTATGGGCTTCTCAGGATCTTGTGGTTTCTCTAATAACATGAATGCAGAGCTGTTAGCAATTGCTAATGGCCTTAATCAAGCTTGGAATATAGGCTGCAGGGATGTTATTTGTGAATCAGATTCTAAGACTTCTTTGGAGCTTATTCTCAATGGTGTTCCTTCTGTCCACCCTTTTGCTCCTCTTGTCAATCATATTAGAAGCTTTATGGCTCTTGATTGAAAACTGAATTTCCAGCATGTCTTGAGGGAGGAGAATGTGTGTGCTGACTGGCTTGCAAAGCATGGGGCTGCTTCAGACCGTGATTTCTTTATTTAGAATTCTTGTCCCTCTCAACTATCTTCTACTCTTCTTGCTGATGCTATAGGAGTAGTCAGATTGAGGCCTTAGTTCTTTTTCTTTCTGTTTGTTCTTTTTTGTTTGATAAAAAAAAAAATTATTCTTTAAATTATGAGTTGGGACATACGTTTATAAAACATTGCAATTTCATTAACTTAATACTAGCATTTTCTTGGGCATGAGAAAATAATCTGACATCAGTCCAACCTAAGTGAAGTCCTTTCTTGGTAAGAAGCAGCAGGTCAAAAATATACAGAAAACTTTAGATGCTGCTATGTATATTGCCGCTGACGTTCAACAATGATGGATTTGAAGCAAGGATATATGCTGATTTAGTAGCTTCCCATTTAATTTATCTAAATGATTGCGATCCGTTTAATTTCGTGTTGAAAAATAAAAGGTTTAGAGTTTTTTTTATTACCCAAAAGGTTTTTTGGACACTGAAAAAAGGAGAAAGGGATAGGAGAAGAGGAAAAATGTAATGATCAAATTTATAATATCAAGTACACCATGGCAATTAAAGACAAAGCTAGATCAGATGTCATGTAAGTTATCAGCTATTACTCTATTAGCAAACAAAGAGATCGTTTGGACATTATTTTTTAGATATTTTTTTAAAAAAATAAGTACTTTTATTTATTTTTAGCATGTTTGATTTTTTAAAAAAATGTATTAAAAGATACAAATTGTACTTTTTTAGAAGTTAAATTTCGATACTTCTCAAAACTACATATCTTTTTTATAATATAAAAATGTTGTTCAAACTTTAAAAAATATTTTTCTAATATTATATTCAAACATAAAATATCATTTACATTTTTAAAATACTTTTTTTTTAAAAAAATCACATAAAAAAATCTTATTTTAGAAAGTCACCCAAAGGAACTCAAAATGTTGAGATTTTATCTCGGGCCAATGTAATAACTTGTAGCTTTTAAAAGCGAATGCGTGGTTGAATCACGTTAGAGTTAATATTTTGGGAAAGACTTCTTTTATCTACAATCCAGCTTGAGCAATCATGTTTTTCAACTGAGATGAGGATTATATGTTTTTATTTTTTTAAATTTTATTAAGTATTTTAAATTTAATTATATATTTTATTTTTTTATTTTTATTTATTTTATAGTACTGTAATTTAAAAGAGATAAAAAATAAACAAAAAATAAAACGGATGATCTTCATCTTTTCTACCTGGCCTTTCTTCACCAAAAAAGTGTTAAGATTTTATCAAAACGGATTAGTGCCTTTTGAAGCATTAACTCATTAACAAAATAATGATATGGCTGAATAGGTAACAAACGAGAATGTTAAAATAATAATAACATAGTAAACTTTAGAACATTGTCATTAATTTTTATACGACCGAGATACATTACCATTTTTAAAATTCTCATATTTTATTTAAACTTGATTATATCTAAATATATCTGTAATTTGTAATTTTCTTATTTCTTTTATAAACTCAATTATAAAAGGAATTTATTCACATGTATTTTTTTAAAAAAATTAAATACAAATATGAGAAAGCAAGTATATGTAAATACTAAGAGAGGCCAAAAAAGAGAGAGAGAGAGAGAGAGAGAGATGCTGACTAACTGGATTCTTAATCCTCAAATATATATAGAACTGAAGTGCACTCTCAAAATAATAAAATAAAATAAAAAGAAGTGAGGAACATTTTGAGTTTTTCCTTTTATACTTTCCCCCACTCCTGAAGGGCTATAAAATAAAACTATAATAGTGTTCAATTACCTTTAAGCATCTTGATTGAGATTTGGGATGGGGCACATACAAGACGCAGCATGTGACTGAGTACAGCATTTCCAGTCCTTTATCGTTTCCCCTGTCCGTGGAAGTGAAAAAGTGGAAGAGTGATTATAAATATCACTCTGCATTTGGCTGTTGCCTCTTGCATGTGGTGACTAGTGCGACTGAGAGGCTATATCACTAAACATGTTCAATAATTCAACGCTTCCCTTGTTCTTAGCTTAGCTAGATCCAGCACCCTACCTCTTAAATTTGTAAAAATCTTTAGTTAAATTGAGAGTAATACTTTTAAGCGTTAAGATTTATTTAAATTTTTACATATATTAGTATTTTAAATTCAATTAAGTGACGTATATGATTATGCTGTTTATGTGTTATAATTTTAATAAACTAAATACAATACTCTCAAAATACATATAAATTTATTCTCAAATTTGGTGATTTGGTAAAGTGTGGCATACATATCTTTCAACTTTCAACTTGCAACGAGATTCAATTATCAAAGGCACCTCTTCAACAATGGCGAAATACTTGGAAATTAATTTTAGCACCAGTAGGTATACGTAGTGGTGGGCAGGAAATCTTAATTCGTAGTGCACTTTTCAAGAAAATGTTTAGACATAATTTCTCTCATGATAGATCTTTCACTCACACAAGTCTTTCATAGGCAACGGTTACATAGCACTAACTTCCAGATTTCAAAATAAGTTTTAGACTTGTATTCTTTGAATATGATTACCAATGAATTTAATTTGAGTTTTTCTAAAAAACATCAAAGTAGAAAATTTTGAATAAAAATGTAAAATATTTTTAATTTTTAATATATTAAATATATTTTTTTCATTAAAAAATTATTTTAACTTATTTAAAAAGTGTCTTTAAGATATTTGGTAGAAAAATTCATTTAATTTTGATATACTTTTAATATAAAAAGTTGTACATTTTATATAAAAAAAAATCTCACCATATATATTTTGTTGATTTATTGAAAGTATGCTATTGTAACAGACAAATAATATTTTGATTACAATTGTTATTTTTATCGATTGCATCCTGGATTCCACCGCTCTGACCCGCTTGCCCGTTGCTCAAAAACAGATGGACTTCGAGTTCAGGAGGATCCTTTTTTACTCTATTAATTGCAGCTCGCCTTCTAAAAGGAGTTGAATTCTATAACTGAATCCCCTGTAAATGGATAAAATTCCTATACATATGCGAGTTGATTCTTTAACGAGAAATGTTCTATCCTTCTACATAATTTTTATACTAATTTTTTAATTATTAGAAAAAATATTAAATATTTTTATATTCTTAAAATATTAGATATATTTATTTTTTAAAATATTTTTTTATTTAATATTAAAAAAATTATTAAAAAAAACTTACAAGATAATATAACATTACTCTTCTTAAATACAAAGAAATTGAATCCCGATCTCCTACCATAAATAAAGGGTATGCCTAACTTAAGTATGCATATTTTTCACACACTATTGCGTCTTAAAGTAAACTTCAATTTAGGCATCAGAGTAATATCAAGTTATGGATGCAATTGCATATTATTATCAGAGAAATATTAAAAGTATATTTTTTATCACATTTTTTTAATACATTTGCTTTTATTAAATTACGCCACATACTAAAATATATATTAAATCTCAATTAATATATAATCTATTAGATTAAATGTCTCATGTAATAGATTTATAACTTATCTTATTAATTTAATAAGTAATTAAATTAAGTTAATAGATTAAACTCTTATTAGGTGAAAGAAAAAAGATAATTTTACAATTATAATAATTGTTTACTTGATAAAAGTTAACAATATTTAAGAAATAATTTATGTGCAAAACTCAAGATTTGTTTTCGGCATCATGGTTTCTTCTTCTCTCATCATTATTAAAGTAGAATAAGTATAAAGTGAGTTTTGAGATATCTTTAATACTTTTAGAATACGATCTATTAATTATGTATAGATAAAAATTAATGTCTTTTTATATTCTTATTTGTGAAAATTATAAATTTTAAGATATTTATGTTTTAATAATAATTTTTTATATTAAAATTCTTAAAAACTTACAAATTAATATATAATATCAAAACATAATTATAAAATTTATGATTCTATAATTATTTTTTAAGTTATATAATTTTTAATTATAAAAATTAAAAAATTTATTATATTATTCTACTACACTATATAAATTAATTTCTTTTGATGATTTGACAAAATGAAGGAAAGTATAAAAAATTAAATAAATTAACAGAGCAACACTGCAACGCGTCAAGTGAAATTGACGCTTGATGAACCTTCAACATTAAATATTTTTATGATTCAATTTTTTGGTTTTTCATATTATTTTTTAATTTTTTATTAAATTTTGTTTGTAAGTTTTGTTATATTTTAAGTATTTTTTAATTCTGTTTTTATTATTTGTTTTATGTGTTTTCGTAGGATAATTATACATAAAGAAAATTGGACATTCAAAGAAGTAAGGAAAATAGGAATTTTTCATCAGTGTTTATTGCCTGAGCGCTGAGGTGTGGAGCGTTGGAGCACTCGAAGCGTATGCAGCAGCGGTGATTCATTGACCTAGCGTCTGAGCGTTGGGTGAGGAGCACTTGAGCGCGTAAAACATAACGCAACGCGTCTTGACTTAAGTAACTCAACGTTTGAGCGCCCATGAGCTAACGCCTAGGCACTGGTCGCGTAACAGCAGACATAATTTTCTTTAAATAGGAAAAATTATGCTAAATTCAACATATTGGGCACACAACGCAGAAAAACTATAATTTTGAAAGAGTAGTTTCGTGGCAGCAGACTTTGAAAGACGATTTCGAATGGATAATTCGATTCTTGAAAGCTTGAAGATCATAATCACCGTAACAAAGGATTTTGATTTCTCTTTATTTATACTTTTTCTCTTTCCTTGAGTTTTCTTTTCATGAGTTTGTTTGTATTGAACATGAGTAGCTAAACTCATAGTCAGGGTTATGAGGGATCTTGTTTTCCTAATTATTTGAGTTTGATTTCTAATTTGATTAAAGTAATTTCTTTTAGGGTTTGTCATATTTCTTGTATTTTTGTCATAATTTGATCACTTTTGGCATGTGTTAATTCATTATTTGACCAGTGACCATCCGCATTCAATGAGTAGATCTATATGATAAACTTAAAATTAGATTAGTGAATAACCAAATATCAATTTTTTTTACTAATGAACTTGACAGGTATGTTAATTCATCTCTTGAATTGAAACTTAATACATTTCTAATTAATTCAACTAAATGACCAAATAGGTGATTTAATTTAGAAATAAAATATTATTTTATCAATGACCATTGAGATTCAATAGCAAATAAGAGAATATTGACAAAAAAGTTATCTTACATTATAAATAAAAAAAATTTAAATAATTAGATTTAAGTGAATATTAAGTCATAATATCTTTCTCATTGATTATCTATTCTTTACTTAATTATTCATCTTTTTCTTTATTTATTTTCTATTTTTAATTTGAATTTCTCTTCATTTCTGATAGTCTAAGTAACAAAGAGTTTTATAAATCTAATAATTATCACTTATTCTTTATGAGATTGATAACTAGAACTCATATTTTATATTACTTAACGATAATGTATTTGTTCTTAATATATTTTAAGTGCATAAACGCTGCAGCCTTGTTCATGGATAAAGGCTCTGTGCAACGACTTTTGATCACGTCTCTATTACGCAAGTGATGGATAAATTCTCCATTACGCATGATATAAGGCATTACGAATTGACGTGCTTGTCCGCACGTCAGTGCTTTCACTGAATGTGGTATAAATTACTCAAGTGCGTCCTCTCCCCTACTTATCAATCAACACTGATCTATAGTGAGAAAATGAATGCATCAAAATGCAATCCCATAAATTTTTACTGATGTGAAAACTGACTTGAAATAAAATCTGTTGGGAAATGAGGAAGAGCACGAGAACAAGCCTTTCCCTATTTGCTCTCTAATAGTTAAAAATGTTAAATCAAACATTTAACATTAAGTAAAAAATTATAACTTATAGTCAACACATAGTCAGGGTCGCAGTTTAATCAGACTCCGACCCTAGACCTTCCAAGGCTGCTCACAACCAACAGATGTGAATTACTGATGAGTTGGCCGCCAATTGTCATATAAGATTACGATTATGAGGATGATAATAGGCAGATAAATTTTGATAGTCTTTCTCTTAAGAATTATATATATGTATATAAGTAGCGGAGTACATAAGACAACTATTCATTAATTTTTTTCAAAAAGATTTGGAGCAAGTGTTGTTAGATTATAGTGCATAACACATTTGTGAAGTTGAAAATGATTCCTGTAACACACACACACACACACACAAACTAAGACGGGTCATTACTCAAATAACAAACTTGATCATGGACGCTTGGGAGTCATTACTCAAATAACAAACTTGATCATGGACGATGTTGGAAGCTACCTCTGCAACTGTAGAAGTAGGACTTCAAATAGATTTTGCAATAAATCTATGAAGATTCACATCTTTACCTGTGAGCATCCCGTTGACTGCAATTCGTTGGCAAAGAAATGCATTTTATCAACTTTTGCTTCGCAGGTTTTACAAGTGCGCTAATTAGTTTTAAGTACAGTTGTAATGATAATGGTCATACATTTGAAGAGCAGTAGTGCACTAATCCACAGTTTTGAATTGCTATTTCTATTTCTAAGGATACCCTTGATTTGGAGAAAGAGTTAAGTGAGCCATTACCAGATTCAAGAGACTTGTTCTTCTCAACTCGCTTCCCACAAAATAACTTGGGGCAGTTTATGGCATGCCTATGGAAGCAACACCTGTCCTATAGGGGAAGTCCTGAGTTGAACTTAACACCTTTGTGTTCATGGTTGTTGCTGCAATAATATTTGGGGCAGAATTTTGGAAGAGAGGGAACAAAATATAAGTCTTTTTTCAAACGCTTAGACATACTTTTACAGAATATGTCTGTTAAAAGAATCTACGCAATTTCAAAAACTAGAAAATTTAGCAGTATTTTATCCAAATCCTTCCACTGGCTATCTTCTTCAACAAATGTACTCGGGTGGAAAATAAAAACATACCTAAGGCTCTTTGAGTTTGATAAGTTCCTTCAACAGACACAAGCTGAAATCCATAGCACAATATTTGATTAAGGTTTGACTAAGGTTTTGACCACATGACTACTCCTAGTTTATAGATAACCCATTGGGTGCCTTATGTTAGTATCTCTTTCATATTATTATCACTAAATAGAATAGTGTGAATCTTAAGCGAATCTTTGTGATTCTTTATACCTTAGTTCTACATCAATGATTATGTCCTTTGTTTTTTACCCAAAAAAACAACTGGAAAAGGAACAACGTAAGATGGCCTGACACTAGAGGATTTTTCCAGTGATAAATCAGCATGATTCCAGCAACGTTGAGTGATGGAAAGATCATAAACTTGTAGATCAAACAATTTTTCTTTTGACGATGATCTCGAAACCGCAAAATCTCAAGGTTTTTGAGTTCACTTTGAAGAGAAACGAATAAGAAACACAGATGGAAAAGGAAAATTTTAATGATGATGAGGACGAACAAGGGGAGATAAAAAAAAGGAGACTGAACAATTCTAACTATCATGAACATCTCTTCTAAAAGTTTAAGTTTTCAAATAAAGATACATGAATAACTTTTATATGCTCTCTCACATAAGACTCCTTTGAGCTTGAAGTGTAAATAATACACAAGTTAATATTTATCATATGCTAAAATTTAATTTTTTATTTAAAAAATAAGGACAACAAGAATCAATACTATACTAATTAATCATACAAACTCTGATATCTTGTAATAAATTATCTTTCTTAAAATGTTAAATTATTATATTAAAAAATAACTTTTATGATATCTCTAACTCTAACTTAAAAACAAAGAGAAAATATGAATTGCATATTTTAAAAACAAAAATGATGTTTTACATTATTTTTAGATAAATATTATTTTTCATACTTATATTAAATTATTGTGATTAAGTAAGAAAAAATAATAAAAAAATAATATAATTAATAATATAAAAAATAATATAAAAAAAATTTCATAAAAAATCTGAGATATTTTGAAAACTCAACAAAGGACACATGGACACAATTCACAATGAATAACATCCGCCGATACTATGTTGAAATTTCAGGTATTAGATGGAAAATAAAATGGAGAATTTAATGAATGTGATTTGTCTTATATGGAAGCTCTGTGCCACGACTTTTGATCACGTCTCTATTACAAGACTCACTCTACAAGCATTACGCATGACATAATCACTTTGTCAAATATGCAATTTAATGAATGTGATCTGTCTTGTATGGGGTAATATGGTCTTATGGCTTTTATAGCATTTAAATTATTAATGTATATGATTATGATTAAATTTGGAGATTTCCTTTAATGATTTTATATATTGTATTTAATTTTTATGTATAATACTATTAATTTTGAATAATATTATGTAAAATTTGTTAATTATCAAAGTGATCTAATTTTTAAGTTGATTTAATTTTAAATTGTATGAAATTTATTTTTAAAGAATATGTAGTATTTGATTTTTATACATAATATTATTAATTTGAAATGATATTATGTGATATTTGTTAATTACTAAAGTAGTCAAATCTTTAAGTTGATTTAATTCTAAATTGTATGAAAATTATTTTTTCAATTACTCATAGAATGAATGTTGTGAATGACATGATGATTATTTGTGTATGGATAAATTGAAGTTCATTGTTATAAGATATTTATGAATCGCCCAAAGGTTAATTAGTTGTCCTTTGACGAACGCCGAACTCAGTCAAAATTATAACCGAAGTTATTACCTAAGCTTGTAGCACAGTGACAACACCGGATCATCTCCACGAGGATTGTAGATGCAATTTAATCAAATCAAGTGAAAGTTAGCAAAGGGGGTTTGACAAGTTTAAGATCACACTTAACAAAATTAAAGGAAGAAATAACAATTAAAAAGAAATCAATTTAGAAACCTATCCAAGATTGGGTGGATTCAATCATAACCCTTCATAGAACACTTGAAGCGCAATTGAATTGTTAATTTGGATCTAACCGAGATCTCTACATCAAATCCAGAATTCATACTAGACGATCGTCTAGAATTCAATTAACAAGTGATAAACACAAATCCGCAATCACACCATTCATGAAGATCTATGTTAATTTCAAGTACCGAATTCAGTTAATTTAGGCACAAATCAGTAACCTAATCTTTTCAATTCTGTGATTAATTTAGATCAACCAGTTCTAAGTTTCATCACAAATCTCAATCTTCATTTATGTGATTAGTTTAGATCAATCAGTTCTAAGTTTCATCACAAATCTCAATCTTAAACCAAGATCAAATCAGATCAACATAAATAGAATCACCATTCATGCATTCAAGATCAAGAAGAAGAAAGAAGAAGAAGAAAAGAGGAATTCAATTACAAACCAAATACAATACATAACCAAGGTCTCAAGAATCCAAACCACAATCTCTTCAAGAGTTCTAAATCAATCGAAGAAAGTAGCTTTTATTTCTCCATTACCACGAAGGGGAAAGCATCAAAATATACAAAAGCTATGAGAAACTATGAAGAAACAAGAAGAAACTATGAGAGAAATGAAGGAGAATACAACTTGTTCTTTCATGATAACCAATGGTGCGCTTTTATAGAAGTCTAGGGTAACAAAACGACAAAGGAGTGGGTGGATGAGTGGGTGGTTGAGTGGGTTGGTGAGTGAAGTAGTTGAGAGGGTTGGTGAGTGAAGTAGTTGAGAGGGTTGGTGAGGACGAAAATTTCTTGTTTGACTTGGAAGCCAAAAACGACCAACTATACTACAGACCCATGAAAAGTACTCTTCATGAAAGTTGTAGATCTTTGTCTTGGCTATAACATGCATATCTGTATCGTCCAATTTGGCTTCCTACAACCCAAGATATGACCCAAATACCGCAGGTTACTCAAACCCAACTTCAGCACCTCTGTTCCGACTTGCAAGCTTAAACTGACCCATTAGACTTCATTTTTTCAAAAAGTGTTCTTCATGAAAGTTGTTTATTTGGATCTTAACTATCAACTATCCAAATTTCAACCCATCTCCATTATTACAGCTTGAGATATGATTTTATGAGTGCACACCGTTCGGATTCTAGTGACAGAACCCGTATTCTGACTTCCATGTAAACTTAGGTCCCTTAGACATCTGTTTAGGACTTCGAGCTCTTCATCAAAGTTGTAGAGCTTCCTCTTAGCTTTCCTAAAAGGTAAAATTCATGATTATCAGATATCAGGAACTCAAGTTATGGCCAAAATACAGAAATAGTATCAAATCTCAATGATGCTGAAAATATTCAATTAGGACCAAAATTATACCAAACTCAATCAATTAAGAATATGGAGAGTGTAAATGACTAAACATAAGGGTTTCTTAATGAATAAAATATGTGATTATCAAATTCTCCCACACTTAGCTTTTTGCACTCCTGGGCAAAACTCAAGACCAAAACAAGGACATAAGAGATTAACAAAAATTTAAATTCCAACGACATTCAAGAGCCCAAAATTTTACAATCAAGAAGAACAACCAAAGGTTCAAGGGATCAAAACATTCATGAGTTAACAATTCTCCACATCTCAAACCAACAAGCAAGGTATCTTTAACATGAATCGAGCATGATAGATCTTCACAAGATTCCCTCTCAATCTCTTAAGTGTTTAAAAGGTAGGTATTTCACTCAATTCAACCCATGAAAATTGCACTACCATAAGCTTGCTTATCTTCTACTTCTCCACTACTCAAAACACATGCACACACAAATCATGAGGACTTTATTCAAGGTTGTAGTGAGGTCAAGGTAACAGAAGAGGATAAAATGGATATGAGAAGATAAATATCAAAAGGAATAAAAGCAAATGAGAGTTGAGTTCAAATATCAAGCATAAAAGTTCATCCCAACTCTAATGTATATCCCTTTACATATTCATTTCCCAATCCTTTTTTTTTATTTTCTTTTTTATTTTTCTTTTTTTATATATATATATGAACATAACTATATACATACATTTTTCTTTTTTCTTTTTTTTTAGGCACTCTTTCCTTTTTCAACAACCATTTTGTACACACACCTCCACACTTGTTCAAAAAAAACTCATCCATTAACCAAACTAATGTTCTTTTATTCCCTAAGGTAAAGTAAGAACACGATTTTTCATTTAAGGCACATAATGGGCTAGAAACAAGGAATGGTCAAATAAGCTCAAAGGGGTTAAGTAAAGGAAAATATACAAGGTTAGTAGGAATCAGAGAATTTTCAAGAAGTCAAAAGAGTGCTTGATATCATATTGAAAACAAGGTTAGCTATTCGGTTAAACTAGCTAATTAAGAAAGAGGGCCTCAATCATGTTCATGTATGCAAGTGAAATGTAGCCTAAAAAAGAATCAAAGCAAGTTCTAGAGTGGCCATTAACATGAGTGAAAATCACACAAGAAAGAAGAGAATGACATAAATGTTGAATCCATCCATTAGGCTCAAAATCTCACAAGGTATGCATCCATCAAACTCAATTCATCAATTCAATCATCCATCACCAAGCATATCAGTTCAAGAAGGGAGAAAAGTTATTCAATCATGCAATGAACTTTTTTTTTTAAACAAAACAAAAAAAATGTTAAAATCTCTCCCCCACACTTAATATAACATTGCCCTCACTGTGAAAGAGAGATATAGAAAAGAGCAACATAACTTGATAAGAAGTGAATCAACGCCAAGCAGAAAAGAAGCACACCTGTCAAGGTGCATCGAGACTCGAAAAGAAATCAAATAATAAAACTTCAAGATTTCACAATTTAATACTAATTAATTACTACCTAAAAAAAAAAAACTCCTTACTCTGCCACCAATTAAGATGCGTCTCAAGAGTAAAATTACTCCTTACTCTGCCATCACTAATTGGTTTAATAAGTCCATGACAATCATATCATGCTTTCCAAACAAAACAACAACAATTTTTTTTTTTGGGTCAACTATCCTTCCCCCCCAACTAGATCACAACATTGTCCTCAATGTTAAAATATAGATGAGTAAAGGATAGAAGATATTACCTGTTGGAGAAAGCTGACACAAATTTAAACAGAAACAAAATACAATAAAATCAAACCCATTAAAGATGAAGTTCCAGATCTGGCTTTCTTTTCTTGTTACTTCCTTCGCTGCTTCCTGTTAACCAATCTATTTGAGCCAATACCTTATCGTACATACTCAAAAGCTTCTAATTTAGCAATGAGCTCATCAATAGTGGAGGCAGAGATAAGAAGTTGTCTTACCGAAGGAGTGATAAATTTACATTCCACAAACTTTGTCAAGAAAAGATAACAAAAGATCAAAGAAATTATTAACATTCAACAAACCAATGGGTTTATGGTGGATGTTGATTCGCCCAAGAGATAATTTGAAAAATTTCTTCCAAAGTACCAAAACCATCCGGTAAGACAAAAAATGCATCGAATTGTTAACCATTGTTTTCATTCGTCCATGCATAGATGTTACTCGAATTTCTTCTCGAATGCTTCTTTCCAAAGTGATGTTATTTTCACTAAAGGTTTAGGAATAACACCTAAAACTTGATCGCCTCCTATAAAAGCGAAAGTGATACAGCCCCATTAACCAACGACAACCTCCCCACATACAAGATGAATATTCCTCGCAAAGAAGTGATCAACCAAGAGTGCTAGCTGCGTTTATAACTCTAATCCCTTCCCATAACTCGACCCACAAAAAACACACACATTTTTGAGGTTACGAATAGAAGGCCCCATTCTATACTCTTCCTCTCTTTGAGTATTTCGAGTTGAAGGAAAATGGAGAAAATGGAGTGTTTAAATAAGAAAAAGAATGGAAAGGGAATAATTGCACCTATAAGGGTAGGTTTGACGGTTGTCGAAAAGGTTGAATTTAAGAAACACAGTAATCTTTTTTTTTGTTTTTTTGTTTTTGTTTTGTTTTTGTTTTTGTTTTTGTTTTTTGTTTTGTTTGAAAGATGACATGAAGAAGAAAAGAGGATGATACGCATTGATTGTTTGTGGATATGGCTCACATCCGCCTCGGTTTAACGTCTAGTAACGGCTAAACGTCTTCTATGAGTCGAGGATAAGCTTCCCATCCAATTTTCTTATAAATTGGCAAACATGTGGTCTTTTAGAGTCGATTCCCAAGATTGTAGCGTTTTGCTTCATCCTTGAAGAGATTTCACAATTTAAGAATTTCACGATGCACCAATCCACAAGAATGCGTCTCAAGAGTCAATAAGATATCATCTAATGACTCTTACTCACCCATTCTTAATGAAGAAAATTTTATCTTCTCTATTTGCGAAAACCATCCCCAAAGTACGACATCGCTTGTTACAGTTCCATCGTCCACATTTGTGACAGACTTGTAACCTTTTTGCTCTTCTCCTTTTAGAATATGAACTTCTTCTAAGACCGGGCATATATGAGTCAAATGAAATTGAGGACTCACCTGCTAATCGGACCTTTGCTTCAATTATCCAACGTATATCTTCTGGCATATCTTTGTGCATTAACGGTCTCAATCTTTCACATCGAACTTTATAGATTTTTCTCAGAGCATTTTGAGGAAGAGAAGGAAAATGTTTGCTCAGGTTTGAAAGAATGACATCCATTTTGAAGGAGAAGAAGGGTTCAGTTATTTTGGGAAACTGAAAAATAAACCGACTTGAGAGTCACGGAGTACCGTATCCGCCACTTAACCAGTAACACAAAGAACTCAAGAACTTGGTTTTCCAGGAATGGTTGAGTCTTTGTCCATTAACTTTAAGCGCATTACCATTCCTAGGATCCTCAATATCTACGGCCCCAGAGGATACATGTGTTTGACAACAAAAGAACCATGCCACCTAGATCTCAATTTTCCAAGGAGTAGGTGCAGATGATAATCTCAAAGCAGAACTTTTTTTACCAATTTCTGCTGCTCTTGCAAAAGGTGTAACAGACCTTAAATAAAGTAGGCCAATAAAATCCATACTGCAAGATTTTCGCAGTTGTTGTCGCTGAAGAAGAAAAAATGACCTCCACATGCTTCCGAGTGACAAAATTTAATGGCATTACCTACCTCATTGTCGGGCACACAGCTATTTTTTTTCTCTCTTTTTTTTTCTTTTTTTTTATTCATAATGTGGATGGAGAAGGTTCATCACCTCTATTTCTGCATTTTCTGGAAGTTCATGATACTGTTTGAGGCGGTGTCCATTTACGATGAAAGCTTTGGCAGTGACCTCACTTTTAATCCGAACAAACACCAAGGAAAACCTCAAGAACAATAAATGGTCCATCCCATCTAGACCTTAATTTTCCAGGCATGAGTCGGAGGCGGGAGTTATAGAGAGAACTTTTGACCAATCTCGAATGTTTTCCTCGAGAATCAACTTATCATGGAAGGCTTTGGTCTTCTCCTTATAAAGTTTGGAACTTTCATAAGCCTCCAAGTGGATCTCCTCCAATTGTCAAAATGCAGCCTTCCTCTCCATACCTGCTTGATCTAGGTCCAAGTTGCACCTTTTCACCGCCCAGAATGCATGATGCTCAATTTCCACCGGCAGGTGGCAGGCTTTTCCAAAAACAATCCGATACGGAGACATCCCGATTGGTGTCTTATAAGCAGTCCCAGTAAGCCCATAAAGCATCCTCAAGCCTCTTGCTCCAATCCTTTCTCGTTAGGTTGAACTGTCTTCTCGGAGTATCTGCTTGATCTCCCGTTGGAAATCTCGCTTGCCCATTAGTTTGGGGATGGTAAGGTGTAGAAACTCTGTGCAAGACCCCATACTTTTTCATCAAAGCTTCCATGCTTCGATTACAAAAATGTGAACCCTGATCACTGATGATGGCCTTCGGAACTCCAAACCTGCAGAAAATCTGTGATCTAACAAAATCCACAACAACTTTGGAATCATCAGTCCGAGTAGCTTTCGCCTCCACCCACTTGGATACATAATCAACAGCTAGCAAAATGTAAACAAAACCAAAAGAAACAGGAAAGGGTCCCATAAAATTAATACCCCATACATCAAAAATCTCACAGAACAATAAGGATTTCTGGGGCATCTCATTCCTTCGAGAAGTGTTTCCTGTTCTTTGGCATTGATCACAAGATTTACAAAACACATATGCATCATGAAATAGAGTGAGCCAATATAATCCAGATTCCAAAACTTTCCTAGCAGTCCTTTGGGGACCAAAATGACCTCCACATGCAAGTGTATGACAAAAGCTAAGAATAGAATGGAATTTATTATCAAGCACGCATCTCCTAATGACTTGGTCACTACAAAATTTTCACAGATAAAGGTCGTCCCATACATAATATTTTGATTCACTCTTCAATTTATCAATCTGAGCCCTAATAAAATGTGCAGGGAAAACACCAGCAACTAAGAAATTTATCAAATCAGCAAACCAAGGAGTGTTACCTTGTAGCTTGAAAAGCTGCTCATCAGGGAAGACATCATGGATAGGAGAAGAATCTGTCTTTCTCTCAATCCGACTCAAGTGATCTGCCACTAGGTTCTCTGCTCCACTCTTATCTCTGATATCAATATCAAACTCCTGTAAGAGCAACATCCACCTAATCAACCTAGGCTTTGCATCGGGTTTTTTCAGGAGAAACTTCAAAGCTGCATGATCTGAGAATACAACCACTCTAGAACCAAGCAAATATGATCGAAATTTATCTAAAACAAAAACAATTGCTAAAAGTTCCTTTTCGGTTGTAGTGTAGTTAGCTTGTGTAGCATCTAAAGTCCTCGAAGCATAGGAAATGACATGAGGTACTTTGCCAACTCTATGTGCAAGGACAGCTCCCAATGCATAATTAGAGGCATCACACATGAGTTCAAATGGGAGTGTCCAATCTGGTGGCTGGATGATAGGTGTACTAGTCAATGCTTGCTTCAAGTGATTGAAGGCATCCTTACATCTCTGGTCAAAGTGAAACTCTACATCCTTTTGCAACAAGTTGGACAGTGGAAGGGCAATTTTGCTAAAATCCTTTATGAACCGCCGATAGAAACCTGCATGACCAAGGAAAGAACGAACCTCCCGCACGCATGTGGGGTAAGATAGGCATGAAATGACATCTATTTTTGCAGGATCTACCTCAACACCCTTGCTAGATACTATATGCCCTAAAACTATACCCTGTTCTACCATGAAATGACATTTTTCAAAATTCAGGACAAGGTTAGTTTCAATGCACTTATGCAAAACCCGATCCAAACTATCCAAACATGCATCAAAGGAAGAGCCATAGACAGTAAAATCATCCATAAACACATCCATGCAACTCTCTAAAAATTCAGAGAAGATACTGACCATACACCTTTAAAAGGTTCCTGGAGCGTTGCACAGACCAAAGGGCATTCTCCTGTATGCAAATGTTCCAAATGGACAGGTGAAAGTGGTCTTCTCTTGGTCTTATGGGGCTATATGAATCTGAAAATAGCCCGAATATCCATCCAAGAAACATTAATGCGACTTGCCAGCCAGTCTCTCTAACATCTGATCAATGAAAGGCAATGGAAAATGATCTTTCCTAGTGGCCTGGTTATGCCGCCTATAATCAATGCACACTCGCCAACTGTTCTGGATTCTTGTGGGTAGGAGCTCATTGTTCTGATTTGCAATTACTGTGACTCCAGATTTCTTTGGAACCACTTGTACTGGGCTCACCCATTTACTATCAGATATGGGATAAATAATGTCACCATGCCAATGACTTGGTCACTTCTTTCTTCACCACATCCAGTAATCGGGATTTAGTCTCCTTTGGGGTTGCCTCACTGGCTTGGTACCTTCCTCCAATAAAATCCTATGCATACATGTGGAGGGACTAATACCAGGAATGTCTGCAAGTATCCATCCGATGGCTCGCTTATGCTGCCTCAAAACCTGCAGTAATTTTTCTTCTTGTTCAGGTTGTAGATTCTTAGCAACAATCACTGACAGCTTCTCACCATCTTCCAAATATGCATATTTAAGGTGGTTTGGCAAAGTCTTTAGCTCTAAGGATAAGGGATGCACAATAGAAGGCAGCAAGCTATTTGAAACAAGCAACTCAGCAGCATTAAATTCGACATAATTTTGACTCATATTTTCATATGCTACATCATTCAAATAAGCACATGCATCATCACTCATAATTGCATAAATCTCAGCACATGCAGTACATGGTTCAGTATCACAGCTAACACATATATCACAAGTGACAGAATCCAAAAAATTAGTAATATCAGGAAATTCAGCATAAATATCAGCATAAGTATCGTCAACTAGCATATCAATCACATCAACATGGAAAACAGAAGAATGCTCCTTTAGGGGATGTCTCATGGCCTCAAAAATGTTAAATTGTACCACATCGTCGCCAAATTCCATGGAATGGGTGCCAGCATGCACATCTATCTTGGTCTTGGATGTCTTGAGGAAAGGTCTACCTAGGATCAATGGAGCATGGTTTGTTGAAGACTCATCTTCCATGTTCAGAATATAGAAGTCCGCTGGAAAAATTAGCTCATTCACCCAAACTAACACATCTTCTAGCACTCCTGCAGGATGAGCAGTGGTCCTATTTGCCAACTGAATCACTATACCAGTAGGTTGCAAAGTGCCAATGTTCAAGGACTTATATATTGACATAGACATGACATTAATCGAAGCACCCAAGTCTAGCATTGCATGTTCAAATTTGGAGTTACCTATTGTGCAAGGAATTGTGAAAGTTCCAGGATCTTTGCATTTTTGTGGCATGCTTGGTAGAATCATTGCAGAAACATTTCTGCCCATGCTTATTTTCTCAGTACCCTTAAGTCTTCTCTTGTGAGTACACAACTCTTTGAGGAATTTGGCATACTTGGGAATCTGCTTGATTGCATCAAGGAGGGGAATATTGATTTCTACCTTCCTGAATGTGTCCATGACTTCTCTTTCTATTTCTATTTGTGCAGTATGCTTGGACTGTGTGACTCTGTTTGGAAAAGGTAGTGGAATGGTCAGATTTGAATTCTCTGCACATTTCTTCCGTGTCGCGCATTTTTGACTGAGCTATCCATTTTCTTCGTTTTCGGTCACCTTCTGGTTGCTGCACTTGTAGTTCAGGTTGTGGTGGAGTAGGACTGTCAACTTCTCTGCCACTTCTCAAGCTAATGGCACTTACATTGCCTCTTGGGTTGTTGACTATTTGTGAAGGCAATTGGTTCGATCCTTGGCTTTTCAATTCACTCACGGTAGTGGCCAACTGCCCAACTGAGTTTGGGTGTTCGAATGGTGGCATTGACATTTTGTTGGAACTGAACATTATTTGTAGCCATCTGTTTCATCAAATCTTCCAATGATGGCTCGGATGGAGTGGTTGCTGGACTTGGCAACATGAGGGTCGTCGCACGTGGCCGCACGCTTTGTTGTTGTCCGAATGCGGTGGTTGGTATTTGTTGCTAGGACCTACGCCTTGGTATCTAAATTGTCTTCGTTGTTGGGGTTGTTGTTCTTGACGACCGTAATTCCCATATCTCAAGTTAGGATGGTCCCTCCTGCCAGGGTTATAAGTATTAGAAAATGGATCATATCTTGACTGCTGGGACTGCTGATATTGAGGTTTACCAGGAAAAATGTCAACTGCTGCAACTGACTGCTCTGGAAAAACAAAATCACCCTCTTGAAGTGTGGGGCATGTATCACTAGGATGAGATGAACAAGAGCAAATGCCACACACCTTTGCAAGCTCTTGTACGAAAACTGGTACATGTTGTCCCATTGCTAATTGCCTTACCAAAGAAGTCAATTCATCAAGTCTGTGTTCCATTCTCTGTTGGTTGACTTGAGATGATTGAACTTCATTGACTCTTCTGGTGGACGTAAGGACTCTTGTGCCAAATTGTTGAGCATTGGCTGCCATATTTGCTATCAAATATCTTGCTACAGTAGGGGTTTTATCCACCAAGGCACCTCCAGATGCGGCATCCACCATACTTCTATCCATTGGCAGCAAGCCCTCATAGAAATATTGAATTAAGAGCTGATCACTAATTTGATGGTGGGGACAGCTCGAACACAGCTTCTTGATTCTCTCCCAATATTCATGCAAGGTCTCACCAGTCATTTGTCTTATGTCAC
Source organism: Ormosia semicastrata (assembly GCA_029884595.1). Classification (NCBI taxonomy): domain Eukaryota; kingdom Viridiplantae; phylum Streptophyta; class Magnoliopsida; order Fabales; family Fabaceae; genus Ormosia; species Ormosia semicastrata. Next base: position 3,222,435 of record JAQQTO010000045.1, read on the forward strand.
AAATGTCTTTTCTAATGGCAAATGCCTTCTCGGATGCAGTGGAAGAACCTCTCCAAGAATAACTTCTTCATATCATCCCAACTCGTGACGTAACCTGGTGAAAGGTAGAACAACCAATCTTTGGCTAAATCAAGCAAGAGAGAAAGGAATGCCCTCAACTTGATATGCTCCTCGAGATTCCATGCGCTTCATGGTTGAATGACCACATGGAACTCTTTAAGTGCTTATGGGGATCCTCACCTGCAAGACCATGAAACTTGGGCAACAAGTGTATCAATCCAGATTTTAACTCAAAGTCAGCATCAAGATCAGGATATTGAATGCACAAAGACTGGTAAGTTACATCAGGAGCAGCAAGTTCTTTAAGGGTCCTATTTCGCCTGTTATCAGCCATGATTTTAGAATCACTTAAGATCTCAAGTGCACCTTCAGATTCAATGTCACAACTAAATTCAGAACTAATTCTTTCACTTAGCCTATGAGTTCTAATCAACCTATGCAATGTTCTATCAATCTCAGGATCAAATTCAAGTAAGATATCAGGATTAGACCTAATCATGCATCACACAAAAACAAATAAATAAGCAAAATACACTAGACAATGGATAAAAATGTTAGAAAAGTTAATAAAAAGTAAAAGTTAGTAAAAACACTTAAAATGAAAAGATTACACTTACTAATCCCCTAAGCATCGGGCCAAAATTTTGACGAACGCCGAACTCATCAAAATTATAACTGAAGTTATTACCTAAGCTTGTAGCACAGTAACAACACCGGATCATCTCTACGAGGATTGTAGATGCAATTTAATCAAATCAAGTGAAAGTTAGCAAAAGGGGGTTTGACAGTTTAAGATCGCACTTAACAAAATTAAAGGAAGAAATAACAATTAAAGAGCAGTCAATTTAGAAACCTATCCAAGATTGGGTGGATTCAATCATAGACCCTTTATAGAACACTTGAAGTGCAATTGAATTGTTAATTTGGATCTAACCGAGATCTCTGCATCAAATCCAGAATTCATACTAGATGATCGTCTAGAATTCAATTAACAAGTAATAAACACAAATCCGCAATCACACCATTCATGAAGATTTATGTTAATTTCAAGTACCGAATTCAATTAATTTAGGCACAAATTAGTAACCTAACCTTTTCAATTCTGTGATTAATTTAGATCAATCAGTTCTAAGTTTCATCACAAATCTCAATCTTAAACCAAGATCAAATCAGATCAACATAAATAGAATCACCATTCATGCATTCAAGATCAAGAAGAAGAAAGAAGAAGAAGAAAAGAGGAATTCAATTACAAATCAAATACAATACATAACCAAGGTCTCAAGAATCCAAACCACAATCTCTTCAAGAGTTCTAAATTGACCGAAAGTAGCTTAGCCCTCCATTACCACGAAGGGGAGCATCAAAATATACAAAAGCTATGAGAAACTATGAAGAAACAAGAAGAAACTATGAGAGAAATGAAGGAGAATACAACTTGTTCTTTCATGATAACCAATGATGCCTTTTATAGAAGTCTAGGGTAACAAAATGACAAAGGGGAGTGGGTGGATGAGTGGGGTGGTTGAGTGGGTTAGTGAGTAGAGTAGTTGAGAGGGTTGGTGAGTGAAGTAGTTGAGAGGGTTGGTCAGTGAAGTAGTTGAGAGGGTTGGTCAGTGAAGTAGTTGAGAGGGTTGGTGAGGACGAAAATTTCTTGTCTGACTTGGAAGCCAAAAACGACCAACTATACTATAGACCCATGAAAAGTACTCTTCATGAAAGTTGTAGATCGTTGTCTTGGCTATAACATGCATATCTGGATAGTCCAATTTGGCTTCCTACAGCCCAAGATATGACCCAAATACCGCAGGTTACTCAAACCCAACTTCAGCACCTCTGTTCCGAATTGCAAGCCCAAACTGACCCATTAGACTTCATTTTTTCAAAACGTGTTCTTCATGAAAGTTGTTTATTTGGATCTTAACTATCAACTATCCAAATTTCAGCCCATCTCCATTATTACAGCTTGAGATATGATTTTATGAGTGCACACCGTTCGGATTCTAGTGACAGAACCCGTATTCTGACTTCCATGTAAACTTAGGTCCCTTAGACATCTGTTTAGGACTTCGAGCTCTTCATCAAAGTTGTAGAGCTTCCTCTTAGCTTTCCTACAAGGTAAAATTCATGATTATCAGATATCAGGAACTCAAGTTATGGCCAAAATACAGAAATAGTGTCAAATCTCAATAATGCTGAAAATATTCAATTAGGACCAATTTGAGCTCAAACTCACAAAATCATACCAAACTCAATCAATTAAGAATATGGAGAGTGTAAATGACTAAACATAAGGGTTTCTTAATGAATAAAATATGCGATTATCATCCTTATAATAAATAGACATGATTATTAGTACTTGTAAGTGTATTATTAGTTTTATTTATATATTCAAAGATAATAAATATTTCTAATTAGTGTATATATCATTGTCAAATTATGTAAATTTTATTAGCATCATTATGTTGAATATGATATATTGATAGATCACCTAAGGGAGAACATTGATATACATTGAATTCTTAAGTGATTTATTGTCTAAATCCATATAGTATGTTAATTTATGATTCAAAGTATTAATATTAGACATGTGATCATCACAGTACTTATTGTTATGTATTCGCATATCTCATATGTTCCAATTTTAATGGACTTATTAATTTCTCTGAATGGAATGAGCAAATCCAGTTTTACCTTGGGGTAATGAATTTGGATTTGACTCTTTGAATAGATAAACTAGATGCTATTAGTATTTAAGTACTGATGAAGAGAAAATTCATTATAAATACTGGGAAAGATCAAACAAATTGAGTCTGATGTACATGCAGATGAGTATAGTTAGTAATATTAAGTCAGTTCTTCCTAAAATTGAGAATGCTAAAGAAATGATGAAGTTTGTGGAAGAACGCTCTCAAACTGCTGATAAGTCTATTGATAGGACATTAATGGATACTTTAACTACCATAAAATTTGATGGTTCTCGTACTATGCATGAGCACGTCATTGAAATGACAAACATTGTAACAAGACTTAAGTCATTGGGAATGAAAATGGATGAGAATTTCCTTGTGCAGTTCATTCTGAACTCATTACTACTTGAGTATGGTCCATTCCAAATGAACTATAATACCATGAAAGATAAATAGAATATGGATACAGTATGTTAGTTCAGGAGGAAACTAGACTTAAGAATCAAGAAAATCACTTTGTCCATTATGCAAACCATCAAGGAGTTAGAAAGAAAGCTTATGTATGGTTTGAATCAAATTTAACTGAAGTTCCCCATAATATTTGGTGAATTGATTCTGGATGCACAATTCATGTTTCTAATACGATGCAAGGATTCCTTATAATCCAAACCATAAGTCCGAATGAGAAGTTCATCTTCATTGAAAATAGAGTGAAGGTTCCAGTGGAAGGTGTTGGGACTTACCGTTTAATCCTAGGCACTAGACATCATTTAGATTTATTTGAAACTTTTTATGTACCTAGTATTTCTAGGAATTTAGTTTTTCTGTATAAACTTGATGTTGTTGGATACTCTTTTAGGTTTGGTAATTGATGTTTTAGTTTGCATAAGCATACCTATATGATTGATTTTGGTATACTTTATGATGATTTATATAAATTAAATCTTGATAATTTATATGCTGAAACTCTTATGACCTTGCATCATAATGTTGGCACTAAACATAGTTTAGTGAATGAACGTCCTACTTACTTAGGGCATAAATGTTTGGGTCACATTTCCAAAGAAAGAATAGAAAGGTTGGTAAATAATGACATCCTTCCATATTTGAATTTCACTAACCTTAATATTTGTGTGGATTGTATTAAGGGAAAAAAAATACAAAGAAAGGTGTCACGAGAAGCATTTAACTTCTTGAAATTGTACACACTAATATATGTGGACCCTTTGATATCAATTCTTTCGGTAAAGAAAAGTACTTTATTACCTTTATTTACGATCATTCACATTATGAATATATCTATTTACTGCATGAGAATTCATAAGCAGTGAATGCCTTAGAAATTTATGTAAATGAAGTTGAAAGGCAATTGGACAGAAAGGTGAAGATCATAAGGTCAGATAGAGGTTATGAGTATTATGGAAGATTTGATGAAACTGGAGAACACTTAGGTCCATTTGCTAAGTTCCTAGAAAAGTGGGGCATATGTGCTCAATACATAATGCCAGGTACACCACAACAAAATGATGTATCAGAAAGGCATAACCAAACCTTAATGGATATGGTCAAGAGCATGTTTAGTAACATATCTTTACCCTTATCATTGTGGATGTATGCTTTAAAAACTGTTGTGTATTTAATGAACAGGGTTCCTAGTAAGGCAGTTCTAAAGACACCTTTTGAACTGTGGATAGGTAGAAAACCCAATTTAACGCACTTATATGTTTGGGGATGTCAGACAGAAACAAGAATTTATAATCCACATGAAAAGATATTGGATGCAAGAACAATTAGTGGATATTTCATTGGTTATCCAGAAAGGTCTAAAAGGTATAAATTTTACTATCCTACCTATAGTATAAGAATTGTTGAAACTAGAAATGTCCGGTTCATTGAGAATGATGAAACCAGTAAGAGTGAAGCTTCACAAAATGTGGAGATTAAAGGAGTTAGAGTACAAGTTTCTTTAACTTGTGCTCCTACTTATGAAATTATTGTTCCTCATGTTATTGAACTGAATAATAATCAAGAAGAATAACAAATTAATGATCTCGATGTTAACAATGAATTTATAGTAGAACAACCACAAGAAATATAACTAAGAACATCCTAAAGAAAAAATGAGATTTGCTATTCTAAATGACTATGTAGTGTATCATGTGGTGTATCTATAAAAGTTAGAAAACGACTTAGGAATTAACGACAATGATCCAATTTCATTTTCATAAGCCATTAATAGTGATAATGTAGATAAATGGTTAGATGCCATGAAAGATGAGCTTAAATCAATGGAACATAATGGTGTATGGGACCTTGTGGAATTACTTAAAGGGTGCAAGAGAGTTAGGTGTAAATGGGTCTTTAAGACTAAGCGTGACTCTTATGACAACCTTGAACGCCACAAGGCTCGTTTTGTTGACAAAGGTTTTACTCAAAAGGATGACATTGACTATAAGGAAACATATTCACCAGCTACGAAGAAAGATTCTTTCAGAATTATTATGACATTAATAGTTCATTATGATCTAGAGCTATATTAAATGACTGTGAAAATCGCCTTTCTAAATGGGAATTTAGAGGAACTAATGGGATTTTTAGTTGAGGGGAAAGAACACATGGTATGTAAATTTAAGAAATCAATATACGGACTTAAGCAAGCTTCCCGACAATGGTATCTTAAGTTCAATGATACTATTGTATCCTTTAGATTTAAGGAAAATACTGTTGATCAGTGTATATATCTGAAGGTCAGTGAGAGTAAGTTTATCTTTCTAGTTCTGTATGTTGATGACATCTTACTTGCAACTAATGATCTTAGTCTATTAAGTGAGACTAAGAAATTTCTCCCTAATAAATTTGAAATAAAAGATATAAGAGAGGTAAATGATGCAGATTAAAAGTTACAAACCCAAATGTAAGTTGTTTCAAGTAATAAATTTTCGAGAGTCCGAGGTCGATCCACAGGGAATTGATGAACAAAAACTTATTTGACGTAAGGAAAATATTTTGTCACAACAATAAAAGTGATAAAACTTAGTCACAAATAAAAAAGATTTACTTGGGTTAGGAGATCTACTCTTGGTAAATAAAATAAGGACAAGATTAATTTTTTTGATAACTCAATTAGAATTCACACATAATAGAGGTTCCAATCGAAAAATACAACAATCAAAGTTCATTAAAAATTATATACGTTATTATATTATGACTCCTTTAATTATTTATTAACACCAACAATTATAAATGAGTTCAAGTATTCATTGTGCCAACCTTTTGTCTACAATGAATCAAGATCTCCACTTTACAAGGAGGGTTTCTAAATTGATTGGAAACAAAATACAACACGTATAATGATCACTTGAAAATATATCATTTAAGCACAAGAAAGAAATGAATCTAACCTTATTTCATTACCAAGAGCTTCACTCTTTCACCCAAGTAAAATGAAAATTAATTACTCATAGACAAGAAGAAAGAAAGAGAGAAGAAGAAGAACATAACTTCAATTTAAAACAAAAGAAAATTACAACAAAATGATCAAACAACAAAATAACATGATCTTGATATTTAACACCAAGACCCCTAAATGATCAGCCAAGGCTCTCTTTTATAGAGGATTAGGGATATAAAATGACAATGGGGCCGAGTCATGAGAGAGTGGATGAGTGAAAAATGCTAAATGACTTTTGATGAGTAAAAAATTATGAAGATTCTTTGTCTCCGAAATCATTCAGCTGTGAAGTCATTGCATTCATCATTTTTTCACCAAGTGATCTCATGAAAGTTGTAGGCCTGGATCTTAGCTTTTAAATGTCATTAGTTTGAGCTCAAAACTATTCCTACAACTCAAGATATGGTCTGATTACTGCATACTACTCAGGCCCAGCAACAACTCCTCTATTCTGACTTCCAAGACCAATATGACCCATTAGACCTCAGAATCTCAAAAAGTGTTCTCATGAAAGTTGTAGATTTGAGTCTTAACTATCAACCATCAAAATTTCAGCCCATTTAACATCCTATAGCCCGAGCTATGGCATGAACAGTACACATAGATCAAACTGTTAGGATCAGTACTCTAGTTCTTGTTTCAACTCCAATTTGAGTTATCCAATCGTGTGATTAGGCCTTTGAGGTTTTCATGAAAGTTGTAGGGAATTGTCTTAACTTTCCTACAAGACCAGAATCACATCAATCAGATATTTGAAACTCAAATTATAGCTAGTTTACTGAACACTGTAAAAGAGATAAATTAAGGCTAATTCATGCAATAATTTCTTCAATGATCTAATTAGGCTCAATATCATAGAATGTGAGGTAAGTGATAGTGACGTATGTGAGGGAGCATACAAACTTATACAAAAATTAAAAAAGACCAAAATTACCCTCAACCTGCAAAAACATATATACAACAGCCAACCAATAATGATCTACCCTAGAGTTTCAATAATTAAGCACAAAATATATATACAAGTCATAATATACATAGGATAATGCTATCAGATATTTACATAAAAGATACTAGATAAAATCTATTTACAAACAAATAAGAAAACAAAAACAATCTATTTACAAACAAATAAGAAAACAAAAACAAGGACAAAAAAGGGTAAAATAAATAGAAATTATTAATAATTTGCACAACAAACAACAACAGGCTTGATTCTCTAAGTGTCCCCAGTGAACTGGCCATCTGTCGCGACTGTGATCGCGCCGAAATAGTAATATATAGGATTTTAAAGATGGAAGATGAAGTCGCCACCAATTTTATTTGAACTAGGAAAAATTGAAAAACCTTTCTTAGAAAATAGTCTTTGAAATCAGATTGTATTCGAGAGTCGGTTATGTATAAGGAATGGTGGAAACTTAATTCCACAGCACTCCTAATATACCTGTCTTAAGACGGTACCTTAAGTCAATTGTGTAAATTCTTGATAATATCAAAATATATTTACTTTACTCCTCTTAAAAATATTGTAACTATTTTTTTAAAGAAAGGAAAAAAAGAACAACCAAATTATGAAAATTTAAATTTTTGACTTGACGAAATAAGAGTTCTACTCCTACGTATCCCCTGGTGAAATAAAAAATTCAAAGTCACGTAGTTCTCTAGAAAATAAGTGAGTTGATTTTAATTAAGGAAAAGATATTTGAAAATGAATTTTGTTCGAAAACAAAACCATTCTTACACAGGATTCAAGTTAGCACCAGACTATTTAATTATGAGCCAAACGATATTGAAGATAACATCCACTATTTAATCATCATCATTGGTCATTACATTGATTACAATTTTTTTTTTATTTTTTTAAAGGAACGCACAACAACAAACAAGTAAGGAAAATTTTCCATGAGCCAGGTAAACACAAAAAATAAAAATAAAATTAAATATAAGCATCACAAACCGAGCAATTCAAAACAAATTTTATTTTTAATAATTTTCAGATTCTTTTCATTTTTATTTTTTTATTTTTATTATTATTTTCTTCATTTTTTAAGTTTTTTTTTTGGTTTCCAATTAGTCACAAGACACAGCACAAAACATATCATTAAATAAAGTAAATACTATCAAACAAGAACTAATCCTAAATACATAAACAATCAAACTCAAATATATTTTTTTTGATCTTTTTTATATTCCATTTTATTTTTGCCGTCTTGTTATTAAAAAAAAAACCAAAAGGGACAACTGTGACTTAAATTTGAAATGGGTTGCTGGCCCATATGTTGTGATACTAGTAGGAAACCTATGCAACGCATGGGTGGCTGTCATTTTCGTTGGATCTGATTGTTTTTGTAATGAACACAATAAAATTCAAAGTTGTGTAACACAAAAATTTGGTTTTAACTTTATCTCATAAACCTCAAAAACTTATGATTTGGGAAAAAAAAGATATGAAACTGAGAAACACAAATAAAAAGTAGTGTACTGTTAAAAGTAGTATCATATTGACTAAGTAAGCTAAAACATAAATGAAGAATCATTGGACAAAAATAAATGGTGTATGTACAAAACACTCTTTCAATGAACTAATATGTATGAGATAATTGTACAAAACCTATAACATATATGGGAGAGAGAAAACTTAAGAAGTGTAGTGTAAAATTTTGAAAAGCTTGTTTGTTTGACTGATGCATGGTTTAGTTAAGATGAATCAAAGGTAAGATAGCATATCCAATGTCAAGTCCAATAGAGCAGCAGATCTTAAATACCAATTATGTACAGAAGATACATGTAATCCACGTTTGAAAACCAACATCAAACATGAAGACAATAGTGAACAAACACAATAAACTGGAGGTGGAAAGTCATGTTCAAATTTCTTCATGATAACTGTTAAATTCCTATATCCAAATCCGTTATCATAGAGAAAAGTGGACTTACCTGACTTTGAACATCTTATAACATTAAATAACAAAGTTAATTAGATCTTATATGAATAATTGGAATATTGGATAGTATTTTTGAAGAACCAAATATATAATAATTTTAGGCAATAAGAATCCTCCTCAATATAACTTCTCAAAAATGGAGAACATTGCATATAAAAATTGATAAAACTAATTGTATAACATTTTGTAGAATATGCAGATTAAGCATAGTATGAGACAAAAGGATATGAACTTCGGTAATGAGAAGTTATCATACATGATTGAATGATAAAACAACTCCAATTGACAAAGTGAGATAATGTAAACTTAAATACAATTTTTTTGGAAAACTTCTTTGAAGACAACATTCTTTGTCATGTGGCAAAGCTCACCTTCATCATTGCAAATGAGAATTTTCAATCCACACCTGGACTTAACATGAGATATTGCCACATAGAGTTGACCATGTGAGAAAACAGGCATTGGTAAATATAAACCAACATGTGAAAGAGTTTGGCCTTGACTCTTATTAATGGTCATGACAAAACAAACAAATAATGGGAATTGTCTGCGTTGAAATTTGAATGGTATCCTAGGATCAGAAGGAATTAAATTCATTCGAGGGATGTACACCTTATCTCCAATATTATTGCCAGTGACAACCTTAGCACCAATTACATTAATGCCCAACTCAACAACTATTAACCTTGTTCCATTACAAAGACCTGAAGCCTGATCAATATTACGTATTAACATAACTGGAACACCCCTCTTCAAAATGAGTCGATGATTAGGAATGCCAGAGCATTGAATCTCATTTAAGAATTCAGGGGTTAACTATTCAGTATCAAAACCTATATCTTCATCTAATTTACAAATTGAGTCAGAACTAAGATATTCTTTTTCTTCACCAGGTATCAAAGCAAGAACATACGAATTGACCTTATCGACATTCTCAAGTGTAGGTGCAAGTATAGCTCTGTCTTCAAAAAATTTAAAATCATGCAAGTGTCCAACCAAGTTAGGATATGTAGATTCAACAATAGTCAGAATAGGATCAGAAGAGTTTAAAAGCAAAAGATCATCTGGAATTTCAATATCAAACTCACCATTGTTGTCAACACCAATATTACCATCACCAATATCAAGAATCCATTTTCTAAACTCAAAAATTTGTTCAAGATTTGAATTGTCGATGCCAGAGAGTAAGCGCATGTTTTTAGTTAGCTTCAGCACTTTGCAAAATTTCCATAATATAGAGGAATTGATAGCAAATATGACAATATCAGCCCTTGTTGCTTTAGGAATAACGGGCAAGATTTGATGAAAGACCCCACCCAAAACAACAACTTTTCCACCAAAAGGTTGATTTAAATTATTAACATTTGAATAGCGCATAATATCACGCAAAGTTCTGTCCAATGCTTCAAATGCCCATCTATTAACCATCGGAGCTTCATCCCAAATTATCAAACTTGTATGACGCAACAATTCAGCTTTCAAACTTCCTTGGTTAATATTGCATGTAGTATCTTCAGTCAAAGCTAATAGAATAGCAAATCGTGAGTGAGCAGTCCTACCACCAGGTAAGAGAAGGGATGCTATGCCACTTGAAGCAACATTCAAAATAATTTTTCCTTCAGAACGAAGTCGACTTGAGAGTGTTTTCCAAACAAATGTTTTACCAGTTCCACCATGACCGTAAACAAAACAAAATCCTCCATTTCCATTACACACAGCCTCAACAACTTCATCATAAACAACACGTTGCTCATCAGTTAATCGGGGAAACAATTTCTTATGCTCTTTAATCATTTCTTCCTTGTTGTAAGATAATTCATTAACCAACAAAATGTTTTCAAATTAACATTCATCAGATAAAGTAGGATATGGCAGAGGACTAAAATCCTTCAATGATTTTCCATTTGCACGTAACAACTTATCAATCTCAAATAAGCATAATGACTTCAACTCTTCATGTGTAATTGAGATATCTAAGAACAAAAATTGTTTAAATTAAAACCATAGATATTCACAATGAAAAAAAAAACAAATAGAAAACATGATATTTAAAAAATGAAATAATCCATTTAAAGGCAATAACTACATGGTAAAGAGAAATGTAAATTGATGGAATCGATAAACTCGTAAAAATTATTTATATACCTGGTTGATTCAAAAGTTTTCGCCTTTCATAAACAATCTCATCTGCTAGCAACTCCCATATCTGGTCCCACACAAACAAAGGCTTGGTCATAGAGTTTGACAACAACAAAGTAACAAAAAGTCGACGAACATAGTGACCAGACCCTAACTCAGATGCTTCTTTTATTGCATCCACAAATTCTTTATCATTAGCTAATAATCCAAGAGCATTACATGCATCTTGAAAAGAATGATGTGTTACATTGCCGACAGTTCTAATACTGGCGTAACTTGTACAACCTTTTTGAAAATTCAACAATAGCCTCAAATAATACAACTCTCCAAGTCCAGGAGGTATAAAATTCAACCTACCAATTGATAACCCTTTTTTTCTTAACTGCCACTGCTGACTATTAGCATAATAAACAAATCGTGAAAGGAACTCACCATAAGTCAAGTCTTGCCCCTCATTAAACATACGATTAGCCTCCATCCATGCAAGGAACATAGTTTTCTTGCTCTTATTTTTATCCACAACTTCATCAATTCTATCATCATCATGGAAAATTATATTTTGTTGGTTTGGTAAATAGAATGTCAACCTCCGGACTGGGGGCCACCTATGATGGATATCAAATGCGAAAATTCGTGAAATTGACTCACATGGAGACAAATAGCGATAATCATAATATTGTTTAATTTCATCAACTTCCTCTTTTTCAGTCATACCTGACAATTCTCTGGACATAAACACTGTAACACGATCAGGACCTTTGTTGACATATTTAAACAAATATTTGATTGAGTTTGACTTGTTGCAAAATTCCAAGTTAATATGTGCTTGATACTTCATTAATAACTTTGGGTTGTATGGCACCACGTTCTTATTATCCAAGTGAACATCCTTTTTAATGACTGTTACACCCAAATCTCTTCGTCTGTATATTGGATAGCCATCTTCATCAAAAGAGGTTTTCTGAACAAACTTCTTAGGATAAAATTTTGAGCACTTGTTGTTCTTCATGCAAGGTGAATAACTATTACCTCGACCACAAGGACCATGTATCATAAATGTGATAACAACATCATACAACTTTGGATATTTGTATTTATCCAGCAACTCTGCACATATAACTTTATCAATTGACTCAATGGTGCGCAACCTATCACCTTGATCCAACCATAACAAAATATGCACATATGGTAAGCTTCTTTTTTGGAATTTGATGGTGTACATACCTGATAAGAGGATAAAAATTTATCGGTCTGCTTGATGTAAAGAGAATTGGAATAACAAAAGCAATAATAAGTAAGTTAGGAAGAAAGTCTTACTAGCAACAACCTTTCTAAAATAATAGCCTTTTTTGAAATCATTCATCAATGCATCTAATTTCATGTGAAATACCCTACATGCAATATCTGGACGTTCAGATGCTGACATCCCTCGGGTATTAAGGAATTGAGCAATTTCAGGCCATTTAGGATTGCATGTAACAGTCATAAACAAATCTGGAAAATTGAATCTCTTCAAAATTGCCATAGCATCTTGACAATTATTGAACATATACCGACGACCACCAGTAAAAGAAGATGGCAAAATACCTCGAACCCCAGATGAACCTGGATTAATGTCACCACGATCAACCGCTTCTTCTAAACCTTTTAAAAAATCTGATCTGATATTTTGTTGGTTAGCCCTTATGTATGACAATCTTTGCGACTCAATCATTGAATAACAATCTACTATAAACTGTTGGAATAGTCTTTTGCTTCTCAAAACAATGCCTTGTTCTATCTCCCTTTCATGAAGTCTATATGCAACAAATTCTCTCAACGACACTCTAGTCCTTTTTCTTACACTAGAGGTAGAAAACAAATCACAAATTGGGATATCTTCTTTGTAACCGTCATCACCATATGGGAATAACAAAGGGTATTGAAGCGGCAAATAAGAAGGGTGTGTTTCACTAATTCGCTTTAGATGGCCATCCCGACCTTGTAAAATGATGTCTCTACCAACGTCAGATGAATCAAAATCACTAACAAATAGAGCTGCAACTTCATCGATTGTTTGTAAATTATACATCCTAGCATCAAGAGTGCGGTGTCTAAGTAATCTAAGAGAGAAATGTTGAGTTTCATCTTATTGGAAACAATCTCTGACCCTTCTAAAAGATTTTGCCAGTACATTATGTTCATCAAGCATAGCCATCAAGTCATCAACCAAAGTAGGGTCTATAGTAGAAGTAGAATTATTGCCACTGTAAGAAAAATGGTAGTAATAAGAAACAAATACTATAGTGCGAACGTAAGAGAATGTTATAATTATAAAACTAATAAAGTAAATATGATCAGTAAGAAGAAAGTAATAATGAATTATGAATTTAACAATAAGAAACCTAAAGGAAGACGTAAACATAATAATAAATTCCATGAAAAAACCTGAAATGATGACTCCTATTGAATGACTCATTGAGTGTATCGTAAATGTATAGTTGAGCAAACTTTGGTTTCTGTCCATTGATAGGAAGCAAACATCCTATCTGATGGTAGTTTTGGCCACTAAGAATAAATTGCGGAGGACCATGACCATCATTCAAAGAAGTCTCAACCTTTCCTCCAATTGAAGTGAATGCAAACATATTATTGTAGAGACGAATGTTATCAAGGAAATGAGGACTTCGAAAGTCCACATTCATGAATAAATTCCTTAACAAATTAGGAGGCCTAGTTAGTAGTGGAAGTTGCACCTTCAATTTCATACAACAGATTGAAAAATCTAGGTTCACAGGCCGGATTGATTTCTCTGACTGCTCTTCATACCAAACCAAAGCACCACATTGCATACAAGAATGATTACAATAACCAAAATCCAAGAGAACTATAAATGGAGGAAGAAAATTGATAAGTAAGATGGTGAGGGAATATAAATTTAAAAAAATATTTTACTTTATGAAGTATGATATATCTTTACCAACCTTCATTTTCACTTTCAGCAAATAACTCATACTCTAAAACAACATTAGTTTGATCATTGCTATTATCAATGGATTGACTGTTGGCATACTCGTTAAATAAGGAAGTGACATCTACATCCAAAAATCAAAAGAGTAACTTAAAACAATGACATTGACATCTAGTACATAAGCGTATACCACATTTCCAAATAGACTAAGAACATGAAATATGAAACTGAAACTGCAATTGGCCATCTAAAGTATAACTGTGTAATAAAACAACTTAATCAACTGAGTATGAAACCTGAGTAAGAACATGGCGGAGCAATTTCAACCTCAATTCCATTGGTCTCACGTAGAACATTCCCCTGTCTCACTGCACAAAGACAATACATTATCATTACTTTCAAGCTACATGAAAACAAATGGGCTATATTGAAGTACAGAATTAGAAATTCAATTTCAAGGAGCAACTCACTTTGTCGAATTCGGGTTGGACGTGAAATAGAAAATCGGTTGAAAGTTCCCTCATTTTCATCACACGTGGGCAAACCTAGGTGGTTCAAAGAGTTAGCAGTGGAGTATATTTTGTTAAGTATACCAGGTGAAATTAATGCTAGATATATAAGTTATAGTAATATGTGAAAAGATTATAAAACACTGTTAGTATACGTGCCTTTAGACAGATGAGCTTTTCTTTTACCCTTACGATGAACATGAATTTTTCTCTCTACTCGAGCTTGCTTAGCGTCATTGGTTCTTTGAATATTCATGACGTTTATCCTTGGTTTTCAACCTCAACAATCGCTAAACACACAAAGCTGCTGTTTCTAAATATGATCACATTCACAAGCCAAAAGAGTGTGTTAATACAACAATGACTCTTAGAAGGCATTGATGCTACCAGTTAACTACCCAAGTCAAATGTGTTGACGTTATTGGAAAGTGTTTGACACAAGAAATATATAGCTAGACTAAAATTGACAGATGAGTTGTATTTAAAAATCAAAAAGTACCCTTACTACCCTCATATAGCATATACATTCAATAGTTGATTTAAATGAATAGTCATGTAAGTTGCGTGTTTGAGTAAAGAGGTATTAAGTGTATACCAAATTTATTTCACGTAATTGCTTAAAAATATTAAATTCCTTTGATATAAATAGAAGTATTTTTTTATATTATTTTATATAGTGCATGAATGACAGAAATTGATATTACAATATTGGTTATATGACATATGGATCCTTTTATGTCAGTTTTGTTTTGATATTGTCATGAGGAGAGAGAGTTAAACAAAATTTTTTAACAAAAAAATAACAAATTTAAATTGGACTACACAACTTTTTTTTTGTTGTATCTATGTGAATACTCCATATGATTATATAAAAGAAGAAATGATATAAGAAAATCAAGATCATTTAAAGTAGTATTGATGCATAGCATAAAAAGTTAGGTAACTATTTATATGCACGACCGATTGGGCATATTAATTTGGTAGGAAATGTTAATACTAATATGCTAATAATAACAAATTGGGGAAAACCGATTTGCTAGCGAACTACATATAATCAAATCAGTTTTGTTAAATTATAAATAATGTTCATAATGTAATAGGCAGCTATGAAATAGCCTGTGAAGGAAATAAAGGTAAAACTTATGTATTAGTTTGCTTATTATTATTTTATCTGTATCTTAAAATAGTCTTTGTTGTTTGATTGTTGACATGGTTGTGAAATGATCTGATGTTCTTATTATCTATTTTGTTCTATGTTTTTTACAGCACTACCTTTTGGAAGATATCTTTAATGAATAGTTTCATAAGACTATTGTCATATATGACTCTAATGCTTTTATTTTTGAACCAAACATGTACAAAGTTCCTAAAAAATTGGTGGTTAAAATTTAGGAAGAGTATGACTACGGGAGAGTAGTGCTAAGACTTACTAATAGAAGTTTTCTGTTTATATGTAGGAAATTGATACCTTATTTTCAAATTTTTTGGCCTCAAGTAGGAGTTATCTGATCAATATGTTTGAGGCTACAGTGTGCAACATAAATGCTTGAGATTGAAAATAAGTTATGACAAATATAGCATATAAAGATCGGTGAGAGTTGACCCAATCAGTTTTGAAAATTTTTTCAGCAAGAAAACAATTCAAAAAGAAGAAAGTAGTATCAGAAGAGCAAATTAAGTGAAGCATGAAAGTAAGATTTCAAAAATAGTGTACACTGCACGAAAAAAAAGAATACTAACACTGGATATTGCCCCCTGCATTCAACAATAATTGTTGGCTAAAGAGTTGTTCTTACGAAAGAAAAACTTCCAAAGAAAAATAAAGTAATAACAAATGAGAGAAAATCAATTAACAACTCTTCTACAACCATATCCCGTAGTCTGTGTAAACTCCCATCACATAAGGATAATCTGAAGCAGTAAAGGGGAAAATGCTTACCTTTAGCAAAACTATTGAGATGAACGTAGAGAGAAACTTGTTTAATTAAATCTTCTTTTGTGATACTGAATCTGACTGGGGGGAATACAGAAAAGGTATCAGCAAAGCAACAAAATAAGGAAAATAAACAATGGCATTGTGTTGGGATTTTCCACAAATAGTTGGCGCCTACAGTGAAAATGGAGTACACAAAGCTAAAGGATGAACACTGATTCAGGTACTCCATGAAAATTACAGTTGCTGGTCGTATGAAAGTGGGAGAGACGAATTTAGAAGTTTGTTGATTTTCTTCTCACACGTTCCACTTGTAGAAGATTTGACTTTTGAAACCAAATGGGAGAGAAGATCTGATTTTTCAAACCAAAAAGGAGATGAAAGGACAATGGGTATATAGAGAAGAATTTAAAATATGAGAAAGAGTGAAAAAAAATAGCAATAGTTGCTGACTTGTAAAATCAGGTAGCGTGTATTGATAGCGTAAAATCAATTTTCTGTCAGCTTTTTTTTTTGTTTAAATGGGAAGAAATATTATGTTTAAGTTTTGGGTAACAGTAAGTTAAACGACCACATTTTTTTGTTGTTAGCCCAATGCATGCTTAATTTTTTTTTATTTGTGAAAGAATTATAGCCTTTTTTCTTCTATTCACACAAAAATGTAAAGACTTGCAATAGAGATAAAATATTAAGTACATAGCAAACTTTGTTACGTGAGGTGGGTTTATTTATTATGTTGTTTGTTCTTCTGCTCTAAACTGTAGGATTTCCTTTTGCAGGTTCTTTTTTAGTCTTCATCTGAATTAATTTCTAAATTGGACTGTTACAAAGCTTTGCTGATTTGGCTTCTAGTATTAGAATAAATGGGATTTTGGAAGTTGTCTGAAATTGAAGAAAATATGGCTTTACCAACTGCCCAGTCATTCACACACCGTAACTCCCTTCTTGAGGAACTTATACAATGGGAATGTATAAGCTCATGACAGATGAGTTGTTGAAGGTGGGAATGTACCACAGCTGCAATATGCAAACCTTCAGCCTCCATGTCTCACTCTCGAGGCATATTTTCACCAATGGGTCAATTGGAGGAGCCATAACAACAAAACACAACAAATAAAGAATTCACTTTAGAATCAGGAAGGAGATAAAACAAAGCACAAATTTAAACAACCAAATGCACCTATATATGTAGAACCATGAAGAAGAAGATAGCTACGGTTTTAGTTTCAAAATGATTACTGGGTAGTCCTCAAGAAATCATTCGTCAGATAAATGCAGAGAGGGTTACCTTACCAAATGATTTAAGAGAAAGAGTCTAAGACCGAATACCCAGTAACATATTAGGCTGACAAAGTAACTCACGCACAGAAACCACTCAATTGAACACCCACATTAATAAAATTAACATGAATCTACACACAAAAATGGCTCAGTTGAAGGATAAAAAAAATTAGGAATGGATTAAATTACTTCTCTGAAACTACTCTTGAATCTGGTAGAAACATGACGCAAGTACCTCATCCTACCAATCCCTGTGGTCTTTCTCTGAATCACCTTCACACTCGACTTATCTAAAAAAGTTAAACACCATAAATAGATAAGAAACTACACAAAGAAATATGTGGTTAATCAAAAGGAAATAGAAACCTGACATTGATAAATGCAGATGATTTCACAGTGTTAATATATTTGCAAGCACTTTTAACTAAAAACATGGATCATGAGGTGATGTGAATGGGCCCATGCTATTACCTGGACTCAGGAAAGTCCCCGGGCCTTAACTGCAGAGATACAGTTTCGGAAATGAGTATCTCACTTATATATATTGATTGTAGTTAAATGTAATTATATCAGGTCAAAAAATGAAAGTCAAGCAGGCCAAAAATATGACAGTAAACCTTATTTTTCTCTCAATCTTTTCATAATTATCTTGTAGATTTGGTTAAAGTCTTACATAACCATAAGCAATCTAAAATAAAGAAAATAATTTACTTGGGATACAAAGCCTATAGTACCAATGTGGAAACAGGATATTACATTATGCTGGTAGATAAATGATCTGCCATGAGGCTAACAAATCAAAAAAAACTTAGCTTACCTTGATGTTTAGATTTCGTATCACGCATGAATAGGAACAAAAAAGAAAGTAGGTAATGTGTAACTTAGGCCCAATAATTTCATAAAATCTTGAGGGTTGAAACTTTTTTGACTCATTGAAGTTATTTGAACTGTTATGTATGTATGTTTTTGAAGAATGGCAACACTTGTCCATCCAAAGTTTTGGCTTTCGACAGCTTCTGGAGATCGACAAAATTTTATAACAGATAACTCAATTTTCAACAAAAGATTCAAAGTGATTTCTGTGAACTAAGAAGTAAAGTCAAGGCAATTAGTACCAAAATACAATCTCTGGAGCCTGCCTACCAGCCCACTCTAGCTGACAGAGAATCACTATAAACTTCTTGTGAAGCTCTAAGGAAGATGCAACCTTGAAATATATGTAGTATCTGTCGGTTTAGGCTACCCAACAAACATTTGTGTTTTCTGTTGACTTATGATTATCTCGACAATATGACTTGTAATTGCCAAGTATCTTGACGGAACAAAGAAATTTTTGTTATTTATTCTCTACCAATCTTTACTTCACACATTATCAGTTTATATGGCTTTCAATATTTGCCATTTGTAGATTTAATCCTTAAACCACATTTAATCTCGATAACTGCATCAGCATTTCCAGAAAACACTTGAATAAATTTAAATGGTCTTTAATTCCATTAGGCTTTAAAAGCCTACGACTATCCGACAAACATCAAAAATTTGGTTGGCTTTTGTAACATCAAACAAATATATTTTTCAATTAACATAATTCATTTTCTCTTTATTTCTTCTAGGCAATAGAGCCTGATAAACATAAGGAGGACCATTTTTCAACTCAGCAAGGTTTACATCAAATTCGTCGGATTCTTCTAATCTGACAGGGTTGATTTTATCTCTTTTAAGAAATTCCTTTGCATTTGCAAATTCTCAGTCTTAAATTGCCCAATTTATCCTGCCTTTGCCCCATTATATGGGGACGTGTGCATAATGTAGAAAGTAAAATAAGAATAAGAATAAGATTAGCAATGTAGTTAATAACACTGTTCTTTATTCGACAGCGCTGATCTTTATTTGGCAGATGTGATCTTTATTCGACAAATCTGATCTACATTCGATAGAACTTGGCTTTTAGCCATGCTTGTCAAATAATGTTCTCCTGTCAGCATTGGTTCTGTCAAATTGTAACTTGGCCATTTTCATCACAAGTCCCATTATGTCTGATATCTTTCATCATTCTCTGTCATGTCATGTTTTGTCGAAAAGTAAACTCACATTTATACAGATGAGGCATTTTCTCTGTCGAATCCAAAATTAAGATTTATCACCTAACAGATGCCCCCCAAAGTTTTGGCTTTCGACAACTTCTGGAGATCGACAAAATTTTATAACAGATAACTCAATTTTCAACAAAAGATTTAAGTGATTTCTGTGAACTAAGAAGTAAAGTCAAGGCCCTTAGTACCAAAATACAATCTCTGGAGTCTGGCTACCAGCCCACTCTAGCTGACAGAGAATCACTATAAACTTCTTGTGAAGCTTTAAGGAAAATGCAACCTTGAAATATATGTAGTATCTGTCGGTTTAGCCTACTCAACAAACATTTGTGTTTTCTGTTGACTTAAGATTATCTCGACAATATAACTTGTAATTGCCAAGTATCTTGACGGAGCAAAGAAATTTTCCTTATCTATTCCCTGCCAATCTTTACTACACACATTGTCAGTTTATATGGCTTTCAATATTTGCCATTTGTAGATTTAATCCTTAAACCAGATCTAGTCTCGACAACTGCATCAGCATTTTCAAAAAACACTTGAATAAATTTAAATGGTCTTTAATTCCATCAGGCTTTAAAAGCCTACGACTAACCGACAAACATAAAAAATTTGGTCTGCTTTTGTAACATCAAACAAATATATTATTCTATTAACATGATTCATTTTCTCCTTATTTCTTCTAGGCTATAGAGCCTGACAAACATAAGGAGGACCATTTTTCAACTCAGCAAGGTTTACTTCAAATTCGTCAAGACTTGTAACTTATTCGTCGGATTCTTCTAATCCGACAGGGTTGATTTTCTCTCTATTAAGAAATTCCTTTGCCTTTGTAAATTTTCAGTCTTAAATTGCTCAATTTATCCTGCCTTTGCCCCATTATATGGGGATGCGTGCATAATGTAAAAAGTAAAATAAGAATAAGAATAAGATTAGCAATGTAGTTAATAACACTGTTCTTTATTTGACAACACTGATCTTTATTCGACAGAAGTGATCTTTATTCGACAAATCTGATCTTCATTCGACAGAACTTGGCTTTTAGCCATTCTTGTCAAATAATGTTCTCCTATCAGCATTGGTTCTATCAAATTGTAACTTGGCCATTTTCATCACAAGTCCCATTATGTCTGACATCTTGCATCATTCTCTGTCATGTCATGTTTTATCGAAAGGTAAACTCACATTTATACAGATGAGGCATTTTCCCTATCGAATCCAAAATTAAGATTTATCACCTAACAGATGTCCCCCAAAGTTTTGGCTTTCTACAGCTTCTGGAGATAGACTAAAATTTTATAACAGATAACTCAATTTTCAACAAAAGATTCAAGTGATTTCTGTGAACTAAGAAGTAAAGTCAAGGCCCATAGTAACAAAATACAATCTCTGGAGCCTGGCTACCAGCCCATTCTAGCTGACAGAGAATCACTATAAACTTCTTGTGAAGCTCTAAGGAAGATGCAACATTGAAATATATGTAGTATCTGTCGGTTTACCCTACCCGGCAAACATTTATGTTTTCTGTTGACTTAAGATTATCTCGACAATATAACTTGTAATTGCCAAGTATCTTGACGGAACAAAGAAATTTTCCTTATTTATTCCCTGCCAATCTTTACTTCACACATTGTCGATTTATATGGCTTTCAATATTTGCCATTTGTAGATTTAATCCTTAAACCAGATTTAGTCTCGATAACTGCATCAGCATTTCCAAAAAACACTTGAATAAATTTAAATGGTCTTTAATTCCATCAGGCTTTAAAAGCCTACGACTATCCGACAAATATCAAAAATTTGGTCTGCTTTTGTAACATCAAACAAATATATTTTTTTATTAACATGATTCATTTTCTCCTTATTTCTTCTAGGCTATAGAGCCTGACAAACATAAGGAGGACCATTTTTACACTCAGTAAGGTTTACTTCAAATTTGTCAGGACTTATAACTTATTCGTCGGAATCTTCTAATCCAACAGGGTTGATTTTCTCTCTTTTAAGAAATTCCTTTGCCTTTGCAAATTTTCAGTCTTAAATTGCTCAATTTATCCTGCCTTTGCCCCATTATATGGGGACGTGTGCATAATGTAGAAAGTAAAATAAGAATAAGAATAAGATTAGTAATGTAGTTAATAACACTGTTCTTTATTCGACAGCACTGATCTTTATTCGACAGAAGTGATATTTATTCGACAAATCTAATCTTCATTCGACAAAACTTGGCTTTTAGCCATACTTGTCAAATAATGTTCTCCTGTCAGCATTGGTTCTGTCAAATTGTAACTTGGCCATTTTCATCACAAGTCCCATTATATCTGACATCTTTCATCATTTTCTGTTATGTCATATTTTGTCGAAATGTAAACTTACATTTATACAGATGAGGCATTTTCTCTGTCGAATCCAAAATTATGATTTATCACCTAACAGATGCCCCCCAAAGTTTTGGCTTTTGACAGCTTCTGGAGATAGACTAAATTTTATAACAGATAACTCAATTTTTAACAAAAGATTCAAAGTGATTTCTGTGAATTAAGAAGTAAAGTCAAGACCCTTAGTACCAAATTACAATCTCTAGAGCCTGGCTACCAGCCCACTCTAGCTGACAGAGAATCACTATAAACTTCTTGTGAAGCACTAAGGAAGATGCAACCTTAAAATATATGTAGTATCTGTCGGTTTAGCCTACCCGGCAAACATTTATGTTTTCTGTTGACTTAAGATTATCTCGACAATATAACTTGTAATTGCCAAGTATCTTGACGGAACAAAGAAATTTTCCTTATTTATTCTCTGCCAATCTTTACTTCACACATTGTCAGTTTATATGGCTTTCGATATTTGCCATTTGTAGATTTAATCATTAAACCACATTTAATCTCGACAACTGCATCAACATTTCCAGAAAACACTTGAATAAATTTAAATGGTCTTTAATTCCATCAGGCTTTAAAAGCCTACGACTATCCGACAAACATAAAAATTTGGTCCGCTTTTGTAACATCAAACAAATATATTTTTCTATTAACATGATTCATTTTCTCCTTATTTCTTCTAGACTATAGAGCCTGACAAACATAAGGAGGACCATTTTTCAACTCAGCAGGGTTTACTTCAAATTCGTCAGGACTTGTAACTTATTCATCGGATTCTTCTAATCCGACAGAGTTGATTTTATCTCTTTTAAGAAATTCCTTTGCCTTTGTAAATTTTCAGTTTTAAATTGCTCAATTTATCCTGCTTTTGCTCCATTATATGGGGACATGTGCATAATGTAGAAAGTAAAATAAGAATAAGAATAAGATTAGCAATGTAGTTAATAACACTGTTCTTTATTCGACAGCACTGATCTTTATTCAACAGAAGTGATCTTTATTCGACAAATCTGATCTTCATTCGACAGAACTTGGCTTTTAGCCATGCTTGTCAAATAATGTTCTCCTGTCAGCATTGGTTCTGTCAAATTGTAACTTGGCCATTTTCATCACAAGTCCCATTATGTCTGACATCTTTCATCATTTTCTGTCATGTCATGTTTTGTCGAAAGGTAAACTCACATTTATACAGATGAGACATTTTCTCTGTCGAATCTAAACTTAAGATTTATCACCTAACAGATGCCCCCCCAAAGTTTTGGATTTCGACAGCTTCTGGAGATAGACTAAATTATATAACAGATAACTCAATTTTCAACAAAAGATTCAAAGTGATTTCTTTGAACTAAAAGTAAAGTCAAGGTCCTTAGTACCAAAATACAATCTCTGGAGCCTGCCTACCAGCCCACTCTAGCTGACAGAGAATCACTATAAACTTCTTGTGAAGCTCTAAGGAAGATGCAACCTTAAAATATATGTAGTATATGTCGGTTTCGCCTACCCGACAAATATTTGTGTTTTCTGTTGGCTTAAGATTATCTCGACAATATAACTTGTAATTGCCAAGTATCTTGATGGAACAAAGAAACTTTTCTTATTTATTCTCTGCTAATCTTTACTTCACACATTGTCAGTTTATATGGTTTTCAATATTTGCCATTTGTAGATTTAATCCTTAAACCACATTTGATCTCGACAACTGCATCAGCATTTCCAGAAAACACTTGAATAAATTTAAATGGTCTTTAATTCCATTAGGCTTTAAAAGCCTACGACTATCCGACAAACATCAAAAATTTGGTCCGCTTTTGTAATATCAAACAAATATATTTTTCTATTAACAAAATTCATTTTCTCCTTATTTCTTCTAGACTATAGAGTCTGACAAACATAAGGAGGACCATTTTTCAACACAGCAAGGTTTACTTCAAATTCGTCAGGACTTATAACTTATTCGTTGGATTTTTCTAATCCGACAGGGTTGATTTTCTCTTTTTTAAGAAATTCCTTTGCCTTTGCAAATTTTCAGTCTTAAATTGCTCAATTTATCCTGTCTTTGCCCCATTATATGGGGACGTGTGCATAATGTAGAAAGTAAAATAAGAATAAGAATAAGATTAGCAATGTAGTAAATAACACTATTCTTTATTCGACAGCACTGATCTTTATTCGACAGAAGTGATCTTGATACGACAAATCTGATCTTCATTCGACAGAACTTGACTTTTAGCTATTCTTGTCAAATAATGTTCTCCTGTTAGCATTGGTTCTGTCAAATTGTAACTTGGTCATTTTCATCACGAGTCCCATTATGTCTGACATCTTCCGTCATTCTCTGTGATGTCATGTTTTGTCGAAAGGTAACCTCACATTTATACAAATGAGGCATTTTCTCTGTCGAATCCAAAATTAAGATTTATCACCTCACAGATGCCCCCCAAAGTTTTTGCTTTCGACAGCTTCTGGAGGTCTACAAAATTTTATAACAGATAACTCAATTTTCAACAAAAGATTCAAAGTGATTTCTGTGAACTAAGAAGTAAAGTCAAGGCCCTTAGTACCAAAATACAATCTCTAGAGCCTGCCTACCAGCCCACTCTAGCTGACAGAGAATCACTATAAACTTCTTGTGAAGCTCTAAGGAAGATGTAACCATGAAATATATGTAGTATCTGTCGGTTTAGGCTACCCAACAAACATTTGTGTTTTCTGTTGACTTATGATTATCTCGACAATATGACTTGTAATTGCCAAGTATCTTGACGGAACAAAGAAATTTTCCTTATTTATTCTTTGTCAATCTTTACTTCACACATTGTCGGTTTATATGGCTTTCAATATTTGCCATTTGTAGATTTAATCCTTAAACCAGATTTAATCTTGACAACTGCATCAGCATTTCCAGAAAACACTTGAATAAATTTAAATGGTCTTTAATTCCATCAGGCTTTAAAAGCCTACGACTATCCGACAAACATAAAAAATTTGGTCCGCTTTTGTAACATCAAACAAATATATTTTTCTATTAACATAATTCATTTTCTCCTTATTTCTTCTAGGCTATAGAGCTTGACAAACATAAGGAGGATCATTTTTCAACTCAGTAAGGTTTACTTCAAATTCGTCAGGACTTGTAACTTTTTCGTCGGATTCGTCTAATCCGATAGGGTTGATTTTCTCTCTTTTAAGAAATTCATTTGCCTTTGCAAATTTTCAGTCTTAAATTGCTCAATTTATCCTGTCATTGCCCCATTATATGGGGATGTGTGCATAATGTAGAAAGTAAAATAAGAATAAGAATAAGATTAGCAATGTAGTAAATAACACTATTCTTTATTTGACAGCACTGATCTTTATTCGACAGAAGTGATATTGATATGACAAATCTGATCTTCATTTGACAGAACTAGACTTTTAGCTATTCTTGTCAAATAATGTTCTCCTGTCAGCATTGGTTCTGTCAAATTGTAACTTGGTCATTTTCATCACGAGTCCCATTATGTCTGACATCTTCCATCATTCTCTGTGATGTCATGTTTTGTCGAAAGGTAACCTCACATTTATACAAATGAGGCATTTTCTCTGTCGAATCCAAAATTAAGATTTATCACCTCACAGATGCCCCCCAAAGTTTTGGCTTTTGACAGCTTCTGGAGATCGACAAAATTTTATAACAGATAACTCAATTTTCAACAAAAGATTCAAAGTGATTTCTGTGAACTAAGAAGTAAAGTCAAGGCCCTTAATACCAAAATACAATATCTGGAGCCTGCCTACCAGCCCACTCTAGCTGACAGAGAATCACTATAAACTTCTTGTGAAGCTCTAAGGAAGATGCAACCTTGAAATATATGTAGTATCTGTCGGTTTAGGCTACCCAACAAACATTTGTGTTTTCTGTTGATTTATGATTATCTCGACAATATGACTTGTAATTGCCAAGTATCTTGACGGAACAAAGAAATTTTTGTTATTTATTCTCTGCCAATCTTTACTTCACACATTATCGGTTTATATGGCTTTCAATATTTGCCATTTGTAGATTTAATCCTTAAATCACATTTAATCTCGATAACTGCATCAGCATTTCCAGAAAACACTTGAATAAATTTAAATGGTCTTTAATTCCATTAGGCTTTAAAAGCCTACGACTATCCGACAAACATCAAAAATTTGGTCCGCTTTTGTAACATCAAACAAATATATTTTTTTATTAACATAATTCATTTTCTCCTTATTTCTTCTAGGCTATAGAGCTTGACAAACATAAGGAGGATCAGTTTTCAACTCAGTAAGGTTTACTTCAAATTCGTCAGGACTTGTAACTTATTCGTCGGATTCGTCTAATTCGACAGGGTTGGTTTTCTCTCTTTTAAGAAATTCCTTTGCCTTTCCAAATTTTCAGTCTTAAATTGCTCAATTTATCCTGCCTTTGCCCCATTATATGGGGACGTGTGCATAATGTAGAAAGTAAAATAAGAATAAGAATAAGATTAGAAATGTAGTTAATAACATTATTCTTTATTCGACAGCACTGATCTTTATTCGACAGAAGTGGTCTGGATTCGACAAATCTGATCTTCATTCGACAGAACTTGGCTTTTAGCCATGCTTATCAAATAATGTTCTCCTGTCAGCATTGGTTCTGTCAAATTGTAACTTGGCCTTTTTCATCACGAGTCTCATTATGTCTGACATCTTTCATCATTCTCTGTCATGTCATGTTTTGTCGAAAGGTAACCTCACATTTATATACATGAGGCATTTTCTCTGTCGAATCCAAAATTAAGATTTATCACCTAACAGATGCCCCCGAAAGTTTTGGCTTTCGACAGCTTCTGGAGATAGACTAAATTTTATAACAGATAACTCAATTTTCAACAAAAGATTCAAAGTGATTTCTGTGAACTAAGAAGTAAAGTCAAGGCCCTTAATACCAAAATACAATCTCGGAGCCGGCTACCACTCTCACTCTAGCTGACAGAGAATCACTATAAACTTCTTGTGAAGCTCTAAGGAAGATGCAACTTTGAAATATATGTAGTATCTGTCGGTTTAGCCTACCCGGCAAACATTTGTATTTTCTATTGACTTAAGATTATCTCGACAATAGAACTTGTAATTGCCAAGTATCTTGACGGAACAAAGAAATTTTCCTTATTTATTCCCTGCCAATCTTTACTTCACACATTGTCGATTTGTATGACTTCCAATATTTGTCATTTGTAGATTTAATCCTTAAACCAGATTTAATCTCGACAACTGCATCAGCATTTCCAGAAAACACTTGAATAAATTTAAATGGTCTTTAATTCCACCAGGCTTTAATAGCCTACGGCTATCTGACAAACATAAAAAATTTGGTCCGCTTTTGTAACATCAAACAAATATATTTTTCTGTTAACATAATTCATTTTCTCCTTATTTCTTCTAGGCTATAGAGCCTGACAAACATAAGGAGGATCATTTTTCAACTCAGCAAGGTTTACTTCAAATTCGTCAGGACTTGTAACTTATTCGTCGGATTCTTCTAATCCGACAGGGTTGATTTTCTCTCTTTTAAGAAATTCCTTTGCCTTTGCAAATTTTCAGTCTTAAATTGCTCAATTTATCCTGCCTTTGCCCCATTATATGGGGATGTGTGCATAATGTAGAAATTAAAATAAGAATAATAATAAGATTAGCAATGTAGTTAATAACACTGTTCTTTATTCGATAACGCTGATCTTTATTCGACAAAAGTGGCAAGCTATAGTATCTGTAGAGCTGCTAGTAAAAGGAAGCCAGCTAATAAAAATATGTACTGATACTGATTTAATAAACTGCTCTTTCATTATCAAATTTGTTTGTTAATAACATTCACACGAGCTTTACAAAATAACTGTACTGGTCATATCTAAAAATCCAAAATAAGTGGAACGTTGACTATTTCCCTAATTACTCTAACAGTGTACATTTCACCTAACAAAAACTAAAAGGCCAAAAGAGATAGGTATCATTTATGCTGAGACCCAATCACCAGTCAGCATCTACATCCAAGTATTAAGTATAATATGCTGGATTCAAAGATCAGACAAAAAAAAAAAACCTTGCTGCATCCCAACTCCAGCTATTAACAAATTCCCCAACATAAGTGTCAGTCCTTTTCAATCTTGATTGCTTTCAATGGGGGAAACGCATTGCCATCCTTGTTTGCCTTAATGGTGCCATAGAGTTTCCTTTTTGCAGGGGTTGCCTTACCCTTGGAAAAGCTACTGTCGGATGATATTGGAATAGGACTCACAATCATTTGAGAAACAAATACCTGCATACAAAAATTAAAATTACATATATATATTACTTATATCGTTTGACACAAATATAACTACACATTTTTTATGTTCTATTATTTGCTGCATGTTACAAATAAAAACTGCCAATAGAAAATCTAACAAAGAATAAGGATAGGAGAATTATGTTCCACCTAGCTAGGAATAATTTCAACATCTGGCACATTGTCTACCAGATTCAAAGTGTTTGAGAAAGGTGGATTGAAAATAGACTGCATTAAAATGTAGAATCCCACGTTAGACAATTGGGAGAGACACTTAACAAAAAAATAAGTAGACGTACAGACCTTTGAAGGGGTGTTGTCGGCGCCTTGTAGCATGAACATACCCAATATATGTTCATCATTACATACCCTCCTAACACAGAAAGAGCCATCGTAATGAGGAGATGACGCTGATTTGGTCTCAATCTTAAAAAGCATTTTCGTCTCAACCAAACCAGATATTATATGTGGCAAATAAAAACCACCACCCACTTGTAAAAAGAAAAGTGGATGGTTAAAACAGGAAAACCATGGTGGAATACGGGAAACTGAGTCAAGTTGTAGGATTTTTTAAAAAAAATTGTTGAGAATAACACAATAACTACAGCTACAACTTGAGAGACAAAGTATGACCACCTTGTTACATTCAGTCAACAACTGAGCACATGGGGTCTTTAACAAAGTCTGTGCTTCACGGTCAAAAAGCACAAAGACAACATTAGCAGTCCCATCACAAACCTCCAGCTTTATCCTATACCTTTGTTGTTAACCAAATAAAAGGAAAAGTGCATCAGTCCAATAACTCTTTAAGAATGCAATTTTAGAAACCAAGGAGTTTATGAAAGCATGGGTATATACCTTGGTGTCACAGAGACCACATGACAGAGGCACACATCACAATAGTACATGCAAGAATCTGGAAAGACAGACCTCTGGCATTTGCAGGCACTATACCACCAGTCTACATCATCCACAATTGCCTTCACAGTTGCCATAACTATGAAGAACCCATCCTTCCATTATAAAGCAAAACAATGAGAAGATTAAAATTTAAACCACCAAAAAAGTACAATAACTTGTGTATGGTTTGAGAAACAGAACGGGGAAAAGTAAAATTAATAGTAGTAGGAAATTGTGAAAATGTGCAAGGACTAAGGCCCCAACAGCAACAGAATGAAGAAGTGAAATATTCAATAATGACAAGTGGAAAAATATAGGTAGATAAAAAAATGAGTTAGGTACACAGTTAAACATTTGTAGCAATTATACTAAGCAAAAGACCAATCGTAGGTGACACCTAAATCAATACATTTAAACAAAGAGGATGGAAAGCTATTGTACAATGAAAATGGATGTTTTAGCAAAATAGTTGACCATGTACTCCAAATAACATAACAGGACACACAACAAACCTTTTTCCACTCAGTGATCTGATCAATGGACTTATGGTCATGGAGTTTCATGAAGTCATCTTCCATGGAAGTTGTACGCAAATAAGGAATGATAGCCAACGGTTGACTGCCAATTGGGCTATCTTCAACAATCCTATTTTTGAAAGAAATCCAGTACACATGAGCAAATTAAAATGGTTGGTAGAACTAAATATATGGATAGCTGAAACCACTTAGAAGAAGTGTGTATACAATAACATGACACACAAAACGTACCTCTGTCTAAAAGTAATGACCTCAGCAATTGGAGGATTGAACATGATTTTGGTTGCATGCATAACGGTTTGGATTACAATTTTGCCTTGGAAAAAAAAAGAACAATGAAGAAAACCACAAGTGGACGAAAAATATGTGTGAACCCAAAAAGCAAAATGAAGGACATAAGCAGGAACACCGAAGGAGGTTAGACGAAACAGATAAAATGAGCAACAAAAAAATCCCAAAAACTAATATACACATGGTTACCTGGGAAGAGCTTCACTTTAGCAAGTTGGATGACGACGACAGGAAGGTCAGCATTACCTTCTGTTAGAAAAGCATTTAGTTGATCAACATATTTAGCAAACAAAGCACACTCAAGCTTGACACTGTGAAAATGGAGCCAACGTGTTAGTCACAAGTTTAAAATGAATAACAAATGATGCAGTAAGATGTGAACATAATAAAATGAATTTTATGAAGTATTAATGAAAAGCCATGTGATGGGAAAATAGATCACCCACTTGCAGTCAGAAAGCTCTATTACAACCATCTTAGTTGGCTTTCCATCCCGTTCATACTCCTTTTGGCTAGAAGTGGCAACCATGAGACCCATGACATCTGCAAAAGGTAAAATATGTAAGTAAACAAACATATTTGAAGAAAACGAAGGATATATTGGAAAATGAAATAGTAGGTTAAGAAAAGTTGGACCAATAAGGAAGTCAGAATCTCTTTCATTTCCTAAGACATCACCAAATGCCACAAATGACAACCCATATTGTGGAGCGATGACAGAATCAGATGGAGCAACAGTAGTCCTAAATTGAAAAATAAGACGAAACTCATGGTGTGTAGCACAATAAGCTCCCGTATTTGGAATGACGATGAAGTAACACATCTTGTAGACACTGCCCTCTGTAAGGACATTGAGGAACTTGTAGACTAAGGTTTTCCTCACACTTGCTTGAATCTTACCACCCTTTAAACAAATCCACAATGTCCAACAAGATAAAAAGTCAGAACACGAAATCAATAATAGAAGAGTATGAACCATGTAGCAAAAGCAACAGGGGAAATATTTCATTACAAACTCATCCAAAAGAAGCATCTCGATGGATCCTGGTAGTTTGGAGTTGTTGTATGAAGGGACCTTCCACAGCCTCAAGATCCTAACCCTAAACCTCCATGCCTTTCTCTCAGGAACAACTTTCATCAAGGCATTAGATGGTGGAGCCATATCAAATGGGTAAAAGCACCAAAAGAGAGATCAGTAATGAAGAATAGGGAAAACAACACATAATTAGGGCAACAACACGAAATAAAAAAGTGAAGAAGATTGAGAGTCAGTTTCGGACATGTTAAGAATGCAAAAGCCATCCTATAAATAAGGAGCAGAGGGTTACAATTCAAATTCCAATATCGTCAAAATTGGGGGGAAATTGAATACTGTAAAACACAACCAATAACCTGCTGGAGTAGGAGCATGGGCAGCTGATTTATAGACCCCGCTCCTCCTACAGTTAGACGGGTCGATAGTACTGGCCTTCCTACGGACACGCCATTGCCACAACAACTCCACCCCTTGCGCATGGTGTCAAATCTATTCTTCCCTCTTGCAACGACACGATAGGATAGAGGTTGAATATGAGACGTGCAGTTGAGTGCGCTGGCTTGAGGTTCTGACTACACCCACTCACTTGGAATGACACGATAGGATAGAGGACAAGAGAAGAAGGAGATGGTGAGAGATGAATGAGGGAGAAGCTCTGTTTAGGCAGAGAGTTGTAAGAGAGAAGGAAAACCAAAATTTTGGGTGGAAAAAATAACCAATGCACCCTAATTGGTAAGGACAGCAATCGGTAAGGCCAAAAAATGAAAGGACAAAATTGGGACTGAATTTTCTTTAAAAGACAGATTACGTTAGTAATATTGGGAAGACAAATTAGCCCCCATCCAACTTACCACAATTAAACAAAAGTAAAAATTGTCTGCAAAAGAGTAATTTTACGTTCTGTGTATCTGCGCTTGTAACAAAAGATGGACGCGTTGATGTGAATAGGAAATGTACAGTGACATTTATGGTTCTTCATTTGTATCGTGTATTGATGCCTTAACCATTAAAAAAATAATTAAATAAACAAAAAGGCAAAGAGTATTTTGGAAACATCAACATAACATAGAATACACTTGGGAACGTGGTTTGGGGTGTGGTGATATTGCCAGCTCAATGGTGAGGCAAATCAGTGGCGCGGTGGTGCGCGATTGGGCATGGTCGTGACGCGGTGGTTACGGTGGCCTCGGGTGGTGGCTGAATGGCTTGGATCTGGCACGTTGGTTGCTGGTGGAGAAAAGGCTGGGCATAGGGGCGGGGCTATGATGGTTTCGCGTGAGTTGAAGTCGTTGGGGATGAAGTTGGTGGGGGTTCGGTTGGAGGAGGTCTGGTGCGACAGTGGCTTCAGTCTTCACTGTGGTTCACGGATCTATGCAGCGTGGAGTTACGATGGCTCAACTGACGTTGGAGGCGCGACGACAGTGGTGCACGACTGCTGTCTTCACGGCAGCTGCTGATGGTGGTGATGGAGGTCGCGATTCGAGCTCGGATGGAGAAGACATGGTGGCTATTACAGGTGGTGCGAGGCAGAGACGAAATAGTGGGGAGGTACAGTGGTGGTTGGGTTTCGAGTTTCAGTGGAGGGTCATGGTTTTTTTGGTAGTGTGGTGGAGGTGGTGGTGTTTTTTTGTGTTTTGGGTGGTTATGGGTGATTAATGGTTGTTGATAGTGGTTTTGGGTGGCTATGGGTGGTTGAAGATGATTGGTTGTTGGTGGTTGTTTGAGATGGTGGCTGGGGGTGGTTGTTTGGAGGTTTGTTGTTTTTTTGGGTTTTGGGTAGTTGGTGGTGGCAACAAGGTGATGGTTAGGAAGGTGAGGTGAAGATGGTGAAGGTATTGAGCTCCCCTCAGTAAAAAATGTTGAACTCCAGAGAGATGGTTCTCCAAAATGTTGAGCTCTCAAAGATGGTTCGCTAAAAAATTCTGAGCTCTCTTTCTCATTTTTCATTTTCCCCTTTCTTCAGTTTTCTTTTACATGTATTTTCTCTAAGTTGTCACTTTCTCATGCTTCACATCTATGCAAATTTGCCATTTTTTTCTTCTATTGAGTCTTGGGTTTTGCAGGTTTGCAGTAGATGTCAACAAATTGATAACATAAACCAGCTGCTCTTTTTTTTTTTTTTTTTTTTTTCTAAACCGAGGTGAACATCATTTCTTTTATCCTTTTTTTATTTTTTTTATTATTATTATTTTTACATTCAAAATAAAATAAAATAAAGTGTTAAAATAAAAATAGACTAAGATATAATTAGAAGATTTTGTCAAGAAAGTAGATAATTATTAATTTTTTCATTTTTTTTAAGAGCCATACAAAATTGAATGCTCTCGTCTATTCTTCCAAAATCAACTTTTTCAATATAGCATATTGCTCGTATGACCAATTCGACTCTTGATGCAAGTTTTACAACATATTATATATGAATACAATTACATTTGAATTTAGTAAAATCGTGTAATTTTTTTATACCAATAAAACAATTTACAAAATTGCATTTAGTTTTTTAATCATAATATTCATAGATTTTTTTTTATTAGTTGATCATTACAATTTCTTTATCAAAGATTCGCATACAATCACAAAAAAAAGATTCACATAGATGTATGGCTTATAAAAAATTTTAATAGAAAAAAGTATACATAAAAAAAGTAGAAGAACTGGCAACCCAAAAAATAAAAATAAAATGGAAGAATGATTTCCTTATAATTCAAGTGTTGTGTAAGAAGTATAAAGTAGAAAGCATTATTTAACTGTGGGGTAGATGTCAAGTGTCAAACCATAAACCTTTGCCAACATAAGAAAAAGACAAACGAGGTAGGCCCTCCTAAGTGGAAACTTTTGTTGGAAAATAAACATGTGATGTTCGCTAAATAGTATTTTAGCTTTGGTTATTGACGTCATATGAATAATTGCTCATTCCCAATCATTAAAGGAATGTTAGATACTCAGAATTTTTTATGAAATAATGTTGCATATTTATTAATTTTTGAATGAATATTTTATATTTATTAGTAAATATTTTGTGTATTTTATTGATTTTTTTAAATTTAATTTTATTAATTTTTTTAAAAAATTAAAAGATAAAATTGTTTAAAATTATAAAATAAATATATATAATTGATTTATTCAGAAAAAATTTAAAAAAAATTAAAAATTTAAAAAATTCTTAAATTATAATAAAGATATTCATACCTAATTAAAAATAGAATTTAAATTTTTTTTTAAAAAAGTTAAGAATGATACGTTCCATCTTATGAAATAGAGTAGAATAAAAAAATAAATCACTCTCAAAAGTGTGTGCTCTAATTTATTATACAAGGTTAATCTCATCTAACAATTATCTTTAGTTTAGTTAAATTTAATCAAATCTTTAATATTTTTTTACTTTGTAATATTATTCTTTTTTAAATGGTGGTTTAATATATATATATATATATATATATATATATATATATATATATCATTGCTTTCATATAAAATGGAAGAAGCTGATTGAAAAATAATCATGAACTCCAGATAACTTTATTTAAAAAAATTATTTTATATAGAGCTTAATGATATAGAATTATCCATGTAGTCACTATACTTAATGAGTAAAGTTTTGTTCTTAGTCCTATCTTTTCGTGAGAATGTAGAATCAGGAGCTCACCGTCCTCCTTTTTTTTTTTGTTTCAATAATTTGATCAGATCAGTTTGATTTTGAATTTGATTGTTCACATATGCTTTCCTCAATATCAGATCTTGATCTTGGGACTTTATTGTCCCTTTTATGCTTGTTTTGATTTTACATTTTTAAGATGTCTTCAATTAATTCACTTGGGGTTATTTCTTTTATGATGATCCTATAAGAATGTGAGAGTTTCGTATTTATTTTAAAACTGACATAGTATATTTTTTAAATTATAACACTTCTCATATTGGTATCTATTATAAAAAATATTTAAACATCAATAATCTTCGAATAATACATATGTTAGTTACTCTGTATAAACTATATTTGTTCCTTTCTTTTTCAATATAATGTATCTTCCCATTTATAAATGCCATTCGTACATACTGGGTTTTTTTCTCATAAGGAAAACGAGTAAAGTTTCGTTGATATTAGTCATGTTTTCTTTTAAAAATTTTTTTTGGTACATTTAAAAATATTATTCGTGTTGTTATTATTATATAAAAAGAAATATTAAATTAAAGTTTTGATACTTATAGTTTATATTTATTTTTAATTTAGTTTCTATAATTTTTTTTCAAATAAATCTTTAAATTTACAAATATTTTCAAAATAGTCTTTAGTTAATTTTTGTTTTAACATTATTAATTTAATTCTTACTAGCATCTTATGCAGAAAAAAAAAAATATCTAGAAGAGTACTTATTAGAAAAAAAAATTTATTGAGAAGAAATAAATATTTATTAAAAAATAATAAATATTTTATTTGATGTTTTATAAGAAAAGTGATTATCGAAAGGAATTCTATTAGATAAAGAAATATTTCTTTATTAGTCAAATGATAATATTATAACAGTATTATAATAGAAATCAACCACGGAGGATTATTTAATTTTTTTTTAAATATAAGGATTGATGTAAAAAAAATATTATACAAACCAAATTAAAATTAAGAATAAAACTAAATGAACCAAAACTTTAATTTAACTAAATGAAAAATAATTGTAAACTTTGAGAAAGAAGGCCCACTAATTGATAGCTGGGCCTTGAGTCCTTGACAAACTCCTGTTCAAGGCCTTAGCATTCAGTAATGGACTGAGCCACTTAAAGCCCATTATAAAAAACCTAACTACTTATTTTTTTCTCTATTATTTTATCAAAACCAGAAACTTGCGACCAAAAATAAAAATAAAAACAGAAACTGATAGTGGATGCAAGGCAAAAAGTGATTTCATAAGTAGAATGTACGGCTAGGACCCAAAAAGAAAAAAATAAATAAAATGTACAGTTAGAAATCAGCATGAGATGTTCGAATTCATTAGTTGATCTATTTAACAAAGGAACTTAATTTAAGGTTAAGATCAAGAGTTGTTTCAATTCAATCAGTAAAATTGATCCTTGTATTATTTGAGCTTTAAGACTCAATGAATTAGGTTCAAATTTACTGATCAACTAGTATATATCTCATGCATCGGATGAGATTGTCTTTTAATTTGGATATAATTTTAAATTTTTAAATTAAGAATCATATTTAAAATTAAAAAAGGTGCATAATATTTAGATTAAAATAATTTTTAAAAAATAAATAAAAAATATTTGAATTTAAAAATTTATTTATAAAATTTTGATATTTGATTGAGTAAATATATAATGAATTGATAGAAAATTGATTAAGCAAATTTAGAAATTTATTAAGAAAATTTGATTTGTAACTAATAAGGAAAAAAAAAGGAAATATTTGAATTTGAGTGAATAGAAAAAATAAAATTTTAAAAAAATTAAGATAGAAGAAATGATATGCAATAATTGAAGAAATATACTTATCATAAAAAAAATTTCTACTCTCAAAGAGAAAAAAAATTATCTTATTCTTAAAAGAAAGTATTCTCATTTATAATATAAGAACAAATCAACTTTTTTATATTTATATTTATTTAAAAAATTAATCAAATCAAAATTAAAAACAAATGCCAATATATATTAAATTAAAATAACAATAATAATATTATAAATATTAAAATAAATAAATAAATAAATTTATTGAGTCAATATGTAAAGTTTAAATTCGTCTTATTTAACAAATAAATCAAAATTAAAATTCTCGACTCAGTGACTTGTTAACTAGTTGAGCCGTACACTAACTTGGCTTATTGTCAGCCTATTAAGAAAGTATTCAATATATATATATATTTGTGTTCATTTTTTCCATTAATACCATTTTTATTTATTGGTTCCAACTTTTAAGTAGTTCCAATACAATACACTGTCAAACCAAACATTCTCTAAATTTCTTCACAAGTTTTTGATAATATTTAGAATTAGATTTTGAGGATTATTTGAGAAAATAAGAAATGATGAATTCCTTTGTGGCGCAACAACAACAATAATAGAGCGAGGGGATAAGTACTTACAAAAGGCACTTCGATGCTTAAGTCAATATGTGCGTAAGGAAGGTAATGTGTTTAATTAGGAATTAAGTCATACATCTTTCACATTGTTGAGTGTATATTTATGAGTGTTTAAAAATGTGAAGAATCTGAGCATTCAACGCGTTTTGAATGTTGTTACTTAGAATTGTGAAAAACCGTTATTCTTTATTATTAATCCCTTATTTATGCAGAGTATAATGAATATCCCTTTCTGTTAAGGGAGTTACGCCTAGTATAGGCTACTTCATAGGCACGGTAACGTCTGGTGCTAGCCTGATGAGTCAGGTTGCTCCACTTCTATGGATCATTAACCTGATCTAGAATAGTTGCCCCAGCTTGGAGCTTAGATGAGACAACTAAGTGTCAAGATATGAGTTCAACTGGAGCACACGACGCACGATGGACAAAAGGATCCGAGTTATAGTGTCAACGTTGGATTTTGCGATGTTTTTGTCCTAAAAGGCTGAGGTTCGTGATGTATTATAGTAAGCTCCCGAGGTCAATGAGTAAGGCTGGGATCCGTGACGGATCACTTTGCTTAAGTCATCATACTGTTGTCCGGGGTAGGAAGCTGGTTGTCCCCTTGTGTAGTTTGCAGGGTTCGTATTGAATGTACTTCAATTTTGGATCGAGATCTGTGGTATTATTATACCGCAGTATCTTGTTGAGAGTCTGTGATCTGAGTTAGGAAGTTCTCAAACGTCACGCGTCGTTTTAGTTTTGAATGTTTTGTGCATTGTCCTTTCGGATGCTTTTGTTCAGAAAAATAGTACACCACGTGGTTGGAGAACATTAGAAGCCACCGTTTGGGGTTTGTAGCGTCATGATTAGCTGTTTTCAAATTTCAAAATGGAGGCATCATGATGAGGTGCTTTTAATCGAAAAGGCATAACTACCCTCATTAATGACAACAATTTGGGGTGACTTTTTGTGCTTATAAATAGGAATGGGGTGTAACCCTTCCCACTCTTTGCATATTCTTGCATTCCAAATTTCCTTATCTGGCGACTTAAGCGATTTTCGGCGTCTTTTATGACGACTTTTGGTGATTCAAGGCCTTTTCAACATTCTTTTCACCGTTCAAAACCTCTATTTTCCTCCAAAACTCAAGGTACTCCTCATTTTTACCCTTTTCATTTTTGCTATTTTCTATGAAAATTTAGTGGGGGGAGTGTTTGGGAGTGAGGAGATGATGCAGAATAGCGGCCTTTCTGTGGAGGTCTTGAGTCCTCCTTGATCTCCACTACCTCAGCCACGGCGGAGGGCTTTAAGCCCATGGTGAAAATTCTGATGAGGGTCCGAATTCCTTAACTAAGATGAGGATCTTGGAAGCATTTTGGAAGGCAGACCAAGCTAGAGAACTGGTAAGGCATGGGCCAGCCCGTCTGCTCTCCAAACTTATGATGGCAGTAGGAGACATGATTGATTCTTCCATAAGTGATTCTTTTGAATCTAATTCGGGTGTGTCTTTTGTAGGTGACATTATGGCTTGAACTCGAAGGGTAGCTCCTATAGAGCAAAGGAATCTCACATTCCCCCGAGATATTAGCATAAACCGATGGGTAGACCAGGAGGTCTTGGGCACCTCATCCAATAAGAGGTCTACAGAAGACGTCTACAAGAAGCAACAACATTTACAGCTCACCATGGACGGGTTACGAGACTGAAAGTTTGTAATCCGACACCCATTAGAGGAAGAAATGGTGTGCTTGATCTGTATCGCATGCGGGAACTTCATGTACATGTATGAGGCTCTCTTCACTCAGATTGTGGTACAGTTGCCATTCACTGAGTTTGAGATGGGCGTCTTTACTCACTTGCGAGTGGTGCCTACTCAACTTTATTCGAATGCTTGGGGATTCGTCTGAGCATTCAAGCTTGTATGTTGGGTCTTTGAGTGGTCATACTCGGTCAAATCCTTCTTCTACCTTTTTTCTCAGTTATCAACCTCAGGGAACAACTAAACCAAAGAATGGGTCATACTGCGGGAGCAGAATGGAAGTAGAATTTTCAAACTTTACCAAGAGTGCTTTAAGAATTTTAAGAGGAACTTCTTTAGGATAGAAGAGGCTCCGGGGTCGACACATTTTTTTGTCACCCTAGAGGGCCAACCACGCCTTTATTTATACTAGATTGAAGCTGGTTGGGATCAAAGTAATGAAGAGATAGAGACTCTAATCTCCCAGATCTCTCCTGCAGAGACCACGGTCCTGGGCTTCCTGATTGGTTGGACCAAAGAAAAAGGAGCCATCTCCAGTAAATGTATCCTAGATGAACCCTCTGACCCTGTAAAGGCATTGCTAGGTATCTTGCCTTACACATTTTTTTTTACTTATCCTCTTGCACTTAATATTTGTCCAAGTGTTGTAACAATTTTTCTTCTTTTGCAGAAAGCATGGCTCTTCAGACCAGACTTCATCTCTTGTCTAAGAAGTTGGCGGCCAAGAATGCTAGGGCATCTGGATCTCAGGCCCCAGTAGGTCTTCATGGGTAACTCTTGTTGTTCCTCCACCTTCGAGCAGCGTAGTTCCCCAACCCATGGTCGAGATGGTCCTTGAGATAGTCCCTGAGATGGTTCCCCCTCCACCCATCGACGTTCGAGATATTGGTACTAGTTCCCCTGTCCAACCCTTGCAATCTTGAAAGAGGTGGGCTAAAAGTAGCAAGGATTCGAAGGGGAAGATACTGGTCACTGAGAGCATCCTAGAGGAGCTTAAAGTATTTGAGGTTCCGACTAGCCTGCGGTCTGAGGGTGCTCTGCTTCGTTTTTTGTTAGGATCAGTGTGGACTAATGAGCCCGATCCACCAACTTTATTGATGGCGCCTTTTTGAGTCACGTTGAGACCGATGTGTTGATCAAGATCGACATGTCAGAGCTCCTCCATAGGGCCCAACTTGGGAATGTTTACCTTGCATTTTTCCTTCGATTTTTGAAGGAGGCCTGGGATTCTGTCTAGGAGGCTTCTGTCTTGGAGAGGGAGCTTCGCGCCCTTTAGGACGAAAAGCAAACTCTTAAGTTGGAGATTGCCCAGAAGGATGGACAGTTGGCCTAGGTTGTCAAATATCTTAAGTTGCACGACTCCAAGGTAGGTATGCTCTGGGATGGGGTCACTTGCCTCACTACAAATGTTATCGAGGTCTCTTATCTCTGGGATAAGGTTGCCGAGGCCGATGAGTTTTGAGTCCAACTTGATGAAACAGTGGCTTAGGAGAATGCATTGAAGGAGAGCTTAGCCTCGACTGAGTTTGTCCTCACTGGTGTTCGAGTTTAATGTGAACTTATGCGCCAAACCGAGACTAGACTGAATGAAGAACTTACCCAAATGGTAGATGACTTGTCAAAGTCTGTGGAGGATTCATTTGAGAATGCCATCACCCAACTCCGCCTTCTTAACCTCGATCTTAATGAGGGAGGTCGGTCCACTGAGAGAGGTATGGGATAGCCAAATTGTGGATACGATTACTCCAATGGCTACTCCAAATGATCAAACAGACCAAAGGATGGATGACGGAGGAGGGCCAGAGGTTACACTAGAGGTTGGACGAGAAGAGGCTAGGGCTATTGTGGCCGAGGTCATCTAGACTAAGGTAGTGCAGGTTGAGGAGATGCATACTGAAGCAATGGTGGAGACTTTAAAAGATCCAAGCCCCACTTTCTGACGTCCAATTTAATTATTTTTCACTGCTCCTGTAAAGGGTTTTATTGATGTATTTGGACAAGTCCTTACCTCAGGAATTTTTTATTTAATTTCAATACTTGTTTTCTTCATATTGATTTCTTTCTTTAGCCGAGATAAGTCCGATGCTCAATCTCGGTGCCTCCTTCACACTTGTCAAATTTTTGCTTTTGCAATGCTGAGATGAGTCTGACGCTCAATTCCGGTATTGATTTTATACTTAAGCAATTTGCTCGTGTAATTCACTGAGACGGGTCCAACACTCGATCTCGGAGGCAAGACTTTGAAGTTAGTGTACAAGGTATCATAATGTTGCTCGTAATCATAGGTCGATGTCCAACATGTTCCTCCATGGTCTCTCTATTGACTGCTGCTTCAAGGAAGGTAGGGACTTTATTACTCTTTGGGATCTGATGTCATTTTAGCAGCCCTTACTTTGTGTTTGTAACCGTCTGTGCTTGTTTGAGAATCGTTACTTTTGAATTTATTGGGAATTAAAAATGCTTTAATGACAATAGTAGATTCTGCTTTATTTCCCAACTACTTGATGCCTTTGTGGCCAATCACAGAGGATGAACAATTAAACATGACCTCAAATATGAAGTAGGTTCACCTTTATAAATAGGGAATTTTTGCAGAAGGGTTATCACTTGTTTATTTCTTTCATTTTCTGACTTCTTTTCCTAAGAGTGGCCCCTTTATGCTTATCATGAGCATGTTAAGGGTCATGTCCCTTTCTAGAATCATCTTCCATTTCCCCCCCAAATTTTTAAAGGTGTTTCCTTTCTCCCTATATATTGTTATGGTGGAGGCCTTTCTTTCCAAGTGTAATGGTTCGGTGAGGGTCAAGTAACTACTCTACGTGGCTTGGTCAACACGTCTTTGGGCAACAAAGCCTTTCTCTCCTGGTGTATGCAGAAAGAGCCTACTCTTGCTGGGAAGCCTCGTGGCTTCTATTATAAATCTTGTGAGGCGTGGAGGGGTTTCACCACCTTTCCTCCTCTACTCCCCTGATTGTCGCCATGCCTTGGGTGCTCAGAGGTGTTTAGGAAGTGTAAGGTTGTGAAGCCTTCTCCTCATGTTGATCAAAAGGGAAGAGATGAGTGTGTGCATCTTGAGGGACTGTTGAGATGGTTGTGGTCAGTGCTTAATCATCATCATTATCTGACCAGACTACCTTCTTGGATTCTTTTAGATGGGCATCTTTAGATCAGAGTAGTTTATAGGTTCTTTTTGTAAAGTTGATGATGTTTGGAATATGAACAATAAATTTACATTTTTGAGCATCCTGCTTTTCGTCATCTTGTGATCTTAGCTTGCCACTCCATGTTTGCCTGATCTTTGTGGCACTTTATATTGCATAGTTTTTTGTAATTCCAAGATAGGTCCAGCATCGAATCTCAAACTTTGTTTGTCTAACAAATGCCCATTTGTCCAATCGAGATGAGTCCAAAGCTCGATCTCAGTGGTTGAGTTCATTGTTTGATGAACACTCGTATGCCTGACCAAGATGAATCTAAAGCCCGATCTCGGTGGTTGGGTTTGTTGTTTAACAAACACTCGTTTTACCTGATTGAGATGAGTTTAAAGCTCGATCTCGGTAGTCGGGTTTGTTTAGGAATAGTTGAGGTGACACGATAGCCTCGTGGCATAGAGTCCACTATCCCGAACTAAAGTCCATTACGCTTAACCACTATAAACCTAGTCGATTTATAGGTCAAGGTGAGGCCATAAGGGT
This sequence comes from Ormosia semicastrata, assembly GCA_029884595.1. Classification (NCBI taxonomy): domain Eukaryota; kingdom Viridiplantae; phylum Streptophyta; class Magnoliopsida; order Fabales; family Fabaceae; genus Ormosia; species Ormosia semicastrata. Next base: position 3,265,447 of record JAQQTO010000045.1, read on the forward strand.
ATAAGTGAAGACCATTGAATACATTCCTTGACCTCAGTTGATGGTCAATTGGATTCCCTTGTCTGGCCGTCAAATGAGAATACACTTAACCATTATAAACCTAGTCGGTTTTATGGGTTAAGATCAAGCTCAAATGGGTACGAGTGAAAACCCTCAAATTCGCTGTGTGACCTCGAAGGGTGTTCAAGTGGATTCCTCAGTTTTGCTATCATGCAAGAATGTTGGAATAGCTTATCCTTTTCAAACCTTCTATTCCTTGGACCTCGCTAAGGTGTGGTGACTATGGGGGCTATGTCAGGCCAAAGTACTCGTGGACTTGAAGTCACGACCGAGGTACTGGCTTAGATGATGTCGGGCAAAGTACTCAGAGACAAAGTCACTACTGAGGTATTGGATTTTAAGTAGGACAATAGTTGGCAAAAATTGATTTATTGATATCCAACAATGCTTATTACATAGCAGAAGTAACAATTATAAAGCATTACATAATTATCGGGGCTACTTCAGTGTGATGACGATTATCCTTCTATTTGTCATTCTGAGGTTATACCTTGTCTTGATTTTGGGCGTTAGCTTGAGGTAAGCGTGGGCCAGGATTCTCATCCCTAGTCAGAGAATGTCTTCTTCTGTAGGGATGAGAAGGACTCCGGAGGCTATAACTCCACTTCCTGTAGTGGCCTCCCCTTCGATTGTTGTTCTGGGTTTGGCACACATATTGGCCCAAACATCTATCTCGGATAAGAGACTTGATGGCATCTTGGAGGTTGATACAATCCTCCATGTTGTGACCATGACTATTGTGCCAAGCATAGTATTTGGTCTTGTCCCTCGACTTCTTCAAAGGGGGAGGTCTCTGCACATCCCAGAGCTCGGTGTTCATGACCTCTTGGTAAATTTAGGCATGAGATGTATTAAGGGGAGTGTAGTTTTTGTACTTCCCCTTGATAGGTGGCCTCGAATTCTAGCTTTACTGATTTGATTACTCCCCAGACTTAGGCTTAGCGTCCTCTTTCTCAAGATACTTCATAGTCTGGAGAACATCTTCAGCATTGATGTATTTATCAGCACGGGCATGGAACTTGTCCATGGTTTTGGGCTCATTCTTTGCTAGCGAGAAGGAAAATTATCTTGGTCGAAGCCCTTCTTTGAAGTAGAATAGTCAGAGTCTTTCATCTTAGCCACACACGTATACAATCTCTTTGTTGAACTGGGATATAAAGTCTCAAAGAGACTCCTCATTTCCTTGCCTAATTTGGGAAAGGCAAGAAATAGATTTTGGTTGCACTTTGCTAGTGGTGAAGTGCAGCAAAAATCTCGAGGACAGGCTCCTTTAGTTATCCATGGACCTCGAAGCTAAGGTAGTGAACCATCTCAGGGCGACTTTCTTTAAAGAGAGGGGGAAAACATGGCACATGAGAGAGTCATTGCCCCCATCAAATAAAAGTATAGAAACGTAGGCATCTAAGTGTTCTTGAGGGTCTGTGGTCCCATCATAGACTTTATGTTGGTAGGATACTTGAAGCACTTAGGGATTTCGTAAGCCATCAACTTGTCAAAGAAGAGTTAGTTATGTGAAACTGTGTTCCCTGCTCTGTGTTTATGCTCTCTTGAATAGACAAGTTCAATATTATGACCGAGACTCGCGATCCTCGAGTTCTCCGAATGGTAGTCATCATTCTGATGTTGGTCTTTTCTCGTTCTTTTCTCATAGATTAATTTTCACCTTCATGGTCCTGGTTAGTAGCTTTCACCAGGTTATGAGTTCTTTCATCCTAATGTTGAATTCACTCATCCTGAAGTCTAACCAGAGAGAGCAACTTTGCTTTGGATAGCTCCTGATGGTCAATTGCAGCAGACGAGATTGAGCTTCGTTCTCCACACGATCACCAAGGCGTTGCACCATTGACACTTGTTGCCCAACATCCCTAGAAGGAGCCCTTTGTGGACTGAGATGTTGCCTCGCTGGAAATCTCAGGGGAAGAGCGGAGAGATTCTCTCTAGTGAACGAAGTCTCCTACCTGTCCTACTTGGGTTTCAGTTGGGTTGCAACTAGTCTCAGGACTGGCGCATCAGCAGCATAGACAGATGCTGGATGGCGATTTATAGACGATTGGTTACACACAGCAGAAGCGTGATTTTGGTTGGTTGAGGTTTGCCTCCTCCTTGTGTTCACCATGATAGTGGTGGTAGTGTGAGTATTAAGGGTGGTGTTGGGAGTAGAAATTTATTGTTTCCCACAGACGGCGACAATGTTTAGAATTGGGTTATGAGGATTATTTGAGAAGGTAAGAAATGGAGGACCCCTCCGTGGGACAGCAGCAATAGCAATAGAGCGAGGGGTAGGGTACCTGCAAAAGGTATTTTGACGCTCAAGTCAGCATGTGCACAAGGAGGGTAGTCTATCTAATTGCGAATTAGGTCATACCTCTTTTACCTTGCTAAGTGTATATATGTGAGCGTTTAAAAGTGTGAAGAATCTGAGTATTCAGTGCGTATTAAATGTTGTTACCTGGAATTGCAGAAAAATGTTATTCCTTATGGTTAATCCTCTATTTATGTGGGGTATGATGAACATTCATTTCTATTGAGGGAGTTATGCTTAGTGTATAGGCTGTTTCATACTCGTAGTAATGTTTGGGTGCTAGCTTAGTGAGTCAGGTTGTTCCAAATCTATGGACTGATAAACATGATTTTCATACATTAGTTAACCCTTATATTTATTCTCTTAAACCTCTTATATTCTTAATTAATTGGTTTTGGCCACATTTTAAACTTTGGACTCAAATTGGGCTTTATTGATTTTTTCAGCATTATTAGAATTTTACACTGTTTCTGTATTTCAGTCATATCTTGAGTTATAGATATCTAAACATTATATATCTTACCTTATAGGAAAGATAAGATAAGAGAGAGCTCTACAACTTTCATGAAGAGCCCCAAAGCTGAATCAGATCTATAGTGGAATGAATTGGGCTTGGAAGTCAGAACTCAACTTCTATCGTATAACCCCGAGCAGTGTGCACTAATTGGTCTATAATTCGGGCTGTAAGTGTGATATGGACTTGAAACCGGTCGCATTCAAAATTTAAGGCATAGATATTCAATTATTATAAAGATCATGATTGAAACTACAACGTTTTGATAGCGTTTTACCCCTATGAAGTCGGTTGACGAGATCAGAGACTTGTTAAGAGTGAATTGGACATAACTCTATCATCTAAAGCCCAAATCAAGTTATTTCGGTGGCCAAGGAAAGCTAAGAGGATAAAAATTAACTTTAACTTAGGGGCAAACTAAGATTCTTAATTTTTAAGTAAATTATTTTGTTATAAATAGGGGATCCGAGATAGATAGAAACCCAAGCCGTTTTTACTTGATTCTTCTACCTAGAGTTTTCTATTTTCTTTTCGCAAATTATGTGTGGCAGCCATGGAGAGCTAATTATCTGATATCAATCTAAGGATCTTGAGGAAATTCTGGTTTTGCTTTGAGATTCTATTCCTAATTTTGATTTGAATTGAATTAATTATCTTATCATTCTCTTGATTTAGATTTCGAATTACATGATTAGAGATTTCTATTGTGTGATGTGATTTGATTGAATCATTAATCTTGATTAAGATTTGTGATTAAATTATGATTGATTAATTGTGATTTAGTCACATGAATTAAAGAAGGTTAGGTTGATAGATTTGTTAATCTAGGTTAATTGAATTCTGATTGTTAAAGTAACATAGGTTGCATGATTATTCTAGCGAATGCGGATTTATGAATTGTTTGTTAGTTAAATTCTAAGTGATTATTTAGTATTGAATTCTATATGTTTGATGCAGAGATTTCGGTCAATCATAGATTAACCAATTAATTCAATTAAGATGCATGTTTAGTGATCGATGACAAACTAATTAGATTTCTGACAGTTTCTTGGATTGGTTGCTTCGCAATTTGATTTTCTTTCTTATATTTAATTATTACATTTACATTCTACATACATAATCCCCCCTGTGTGATCTTGATTTGGTTTGATTAGTATCTTGATCCTTCAGAGATGACTCGGTTCGCTACCTTGTATTACAAGTTATTAGTAGAACTAAAATTTTATTATTTGGTTGAGCTCAACACTCGAATCATGGACCTATAACCCGGTCTAGAACAAATAGAAAATTTTGTTCTTTTTCTCATAAAAGTTATTCTCTCCCTTCTCATACTCTGATTTATTTCCATCTCTCTTTGAGCTTATAATGGCGAGGGATTTCATGAGGAAAGGTTAAGTCTTTTAAGGATGAGTTATTATTTGGTTTTTTTTTTTTCAAATTTCAAAAAGCATCGCTTTCCTGGTTAAATTTGTAATATAATGATCTTGCATTGTTGTTTATGAATTTTGATTTTGGTTTTGGCTATGGTGGAGATGAATGGCTAAAGGAGTCCAAATTTCAAAAGTATCATAGTGAAATCACTGTGAACACCTAATTTTGACCAGGCTAAAAAAGTAAAAAGTAAAAAAAAAAAGTAAAATATTAAAAAATAAAAATAAAATAATAATAATAATAATAATAATAGAAAAAAAACAAAAAATAGAAAAAAACAAAACAAAATAGTCACACTCACTTTTTTTTTTCCTCACCTGCACACACTCAGGTTGTTCACCTACACACACTTTGCACGCTTCACGCTTCACTCTCTGCACACACTTTCACTCCCCTCACACGCAATCCCTGCACACACGACTTTTTCTTTTTTTGGATCTCACGTATTAAAGAAAAGGGGGGCAGCAGAAAGGAATGGAGGGGCTCAATGAGGAGTTAGTTTACGTAAAGGGAGAAAAGAAAGAAATGTCAGCGGCAAAAAGGGGACTTGGATACGGGAAATGAAAGAAAAAGAGGAGGAGGCTAAGATTTTGGCAGCAATTTTTGGAGTTTGCTGGAAGAGAGGTGAGAATTTTTTAGGAAAGCCACCGAAGAGCTGGGGGTTTTTGGGAGAAAGAGGATCTCCTCAGAAGCTCAACATAACTCCTTCCTCCAAGGTCTAACCGGGAACCACCCCTTATCACTTGCATACCGTCACCACCATCTTCATCATTATCCCTCCATTTCGTTACCACCACTAACCACCATCTTCATCATCTAGTTCGTCCCCTGCCATCACAACCATCTTCCATCTCCCTTCACCCTCCTAAACCCCTACTTTCCAGAATCACCATCAACCTAAGCAACACTTCACCCACCGTAAATCCCCGGCTCCTCCGCTAAGCCTCCAAAACCGTGAGAACCCATCGCTACCTACCATCAACCTCCACACCACAACCCCCATAAACTTTTTCTATTCCAAATTCATCCTCCATAACCACTGCAAACTCATGACCACTATCTCCATTTTTAAACCTCCAACTTCACTCATCTTCATCACCATTCTCCGTTCCACCGACACCTATCAACCAAGCCTCCCAACCAACCGTTGAGCCTCAACTAGATCTCCCCTCACCGACCGTCGAACCACACCACCGTGACCCTCACCGACCGTCAGACTTCACAGAAGCCAGCTCCTTCCCCTCACCGACCCTCAACCTTCCAAACCCAACAAGATTCATCTTCCCACCGACCGTCGAACCCAACAAGATCCATCTCTGAACCGACCGTCGAACCCAACAATATCCATCTTCCTATCGACCGTCGAACCTCAGAGGCCAACTCCCGACCGTCGGACCTTAGGAACCAGCTCCCGACCGTCAGAGGCCAGTTCCCGACTGTCGGACCTCAGAAGTCAGCTCCCGACCGTTGGACCTCAGAATCTAGGTCTCCCCAAACTGACCATCGAGCCTCAGGATCCAGATCCCTCCAGCATCGACCGTCGGACCCCAGGATCCAGATCCCTCCAGCACCAACCGTCGGACCCCAGGGTCCAGATATCTTCAACCAACCATCGAATCCTTAAACTAGATCCCTCTACAAACGTCCCCTGGTGTGTGCTCTGTTATTGTTGCCAAAGTCTTCAAACTCTTATTTCTTTAAATTGCATTGTGATTGTCTTTTTGGGTGTGAGGTTGAATCACGTGGGCTACTGTCCATTTCACATTAAGGCAATAATGATGCATTTTGGTCAAAAGGGAGATGGGAAAAGAATATAAAAATGGTAAAAAAAAAAAAGAATAAAAAGAAAGTTTTAATCCATGCAATGACCAATGATGATGATTGAGTAGTGAATACTACCTTCAAATGTCATTTGGATCATAAGGGTTTATTGAGTAGCCCAGTGCTAACTTGAACCCTGTGCAAGAATGAATTTGTTTTCAAACAAAATTCATTTCCAAAAGCTTTTTTTTTAATTAAAATCAATCAACCCACACTTATTTTATAAATAACTACGTAACTTTGAGTTCCCCATTGCACCAGGGGATACGTAGGAGCAAAATTTCATTTCTGTCAAGCCAAAATTTAAATTTTCATAATTTTGTAGTTTTCTTTTTATAAATAGTTACAATGTTTTGCAAAAAGGGTAAAATAAATATTTCCAAGGATTGTTAAGAATTTGCACAATTAACTTAAGGTACCGTTTTAGAACGGGTGTGTTAGGGGTACTGTGGGATTAAGTTTTCACCCTTCCCTATCCATAACCGACTCCCGAATCCAATCTGGTTCCAAAGACCACTTTCAAATAAAGGTTTTCCAATTTTTCCTAAGTTAAAATAAAATTGGTGGCGACTCCATTTTTCATTTTCGTTTTTCTAAAATAATTTGAGTTGCTATGTTTCACCGCGATCTCGGTTCGCGACAGATGGCGACTCCACTGGGGACCTTTGGAGAGTCAGGCTGTTATTGTTAGTTGTGCAAATTATTAATAATCTCTATTTATTTATTTTACCCATTTTTGTCTTTTTTTTATTTGTTTGTAAATAAATTTTATTTAGTATTATTATGTAAATATCTGATAGCATTGTTTTGTATTTCTTTTGACATGATTTACATGTACATATTTTATGTTTAATTGTTGAAACCCTAGGGTAGATGATTGCTGCTTGGCTATTGTATATATGCTTTTGCAGGTTTGGGATATTTTGGTCTTTTAAATTTTTGTACAGGTTGGTATGCTCCCTCTCACACGTCACTATCACGTACCTCACACACTTTTTGGGCTCTATACCCGAGTCTGTGCGAACCCAAGGAATAGGAGGGGTCTTGGCTTTTGTTATTGAGGGGCTTTATGCTCACTTGACATTTGTTGAGATACCATTCAAATTGTTACCATTATCATGGATGAATCATATTGAGAGGGTTTATCCCAACTTGTGATTAATTCATGAATTGGGTCCTTGTCTTTCGAGATAAGGGCAATCTGAGAACCATGAGTTTTTAGAAGTTTAGAATGTCCCGAAAAATCTTGCACTGATAGATTAAACATATAGGTTCCACTAGACTAGGGCACAAAAGGGAGCGTACTTCTTTTTCTTTATTTATTTATTTCTCATATCATTCATTCTTGCATTTTAAAAAAAAATCAAAAAGAAAAAAAAAGAAAAAAAAAGGCTATTCATCGCTTGTATTTTCATAACATGCTTAGCATTATAAAAAAAAATCATATATTTTCATGACATTTTCAGTATTAAAAAAAAATAGCATCTTGTATTTTCATAGCATTCTAAAAAAAAAAAACAAACATTGTGCATTTTCATAGCATCCCTAGCATTCAAATAAAAAAAAAAAGAAGAGAAAAAAAAGCATCTTGCATTTTCATGACATAGCATTTAAAAAAAAAAGAGGAAAGAAAAATGGAAAAAATGTTTTCAAAGTTCATTCATTTTGTGCATCTCATGCATTTCATCCCATTCTTTGATAAATGTTATTTTGTTTTAATAAATCAAATTAGTTTGAACCAGAGAGAGCCTAGGAAGGAAGAGACCAATCAAATCCAAACTCACAAGCCTAGATCTCGGACTAGAATGGCTGCTGATAACCCTGAGGATGAAGGAAGAAATCTGAGTATGCAAGTAGATGAGATGAAAGAGATGATGATTAAAATGGCAAAATCTCAGAGAAGAATGGAGGAAATGTTGTTGGCCATGAGGGCGACTATCAACTTGATTGGGGCTACTGGAAGTGCAGGAGTGACTGGGGCACATCCACACCTGCCGACTATCACTTCCATAAGGACAAACCCCAGGACCACCACTGAGATTCCTGTTGTAGGAAGGACCTCAAACACTGCACCGCTAGGGCTTCCTATCAGAGAAGAGTGTCGTCTTTCAAAGGATGCTCGAAATGAGGTCCACGGTAATGTCGGATTCATGGGGGAGCAACCACCATATAACCCTAACCTTCACTTTCCATACCAAACACCTACGCCTACATTTCCTTACTACCCCTACCACCAATTTGTCCCAATCACAAATAGCACCCCAACTCCACAATTCCAAACCAACAATGGCCCCATGCCATCACCATATGTACCAACTCACCCATCTCATATCCGATATCCACCGTGCCTCCACAAAGTTACTCAAACCTCCACGGCCTCAACCGAATCGGCTGCCGAAATCGAGGTCGCTTCCATCCTCAAAACCTACCTCCTTTCCCAAGATTATCCATGTCAAACGCAGACTTATTCCAAAGGCATTCGATGCTCACCTCATGTCGGGAAGTCCTGTACGTCCTTTAGAACCACCATTCCCAGCATGGTATAATCCGAGTTTAACTTGCAAATACCACAGGGACGTCCTAGGGCACTCAATTGAAGATTGTGAATCTTTCAAGATTGCAGTAAGGAAGCTAATAGCTTATGGGAAGTTTGACATTCAAGAAATAGCTCTACCTAGTGTTGTCAACAACCCAATTCTTAATGAGGTAAATGCATGGGAGATGGAAGGATCACCCATAGGAAAGGTCAGAAGCTTGCATGCACCAATGGCTGAAGTAGTCGAGGGGCTGAAGAAAGCAGGTTGTAGTATCACTGCACCAGCTGCAACTGTGAAAGAAGAGGAGGAGCAGAATGAAGAATCAAGTTGTGTTGAGGGTTGTTGGGATTTCAAGGTGCGAATCCAAGAATCGCTCGCTTCAAGAGTAATACAAGCTAGGCAAGATATAGCTTCCTATGAAGAGGTCAATGTGGAGTTGGAGGAAATGGTGAGGAGCATGACTCTGGGAAAAGAAAATGATGCAGTACATTCCTCATCTGAAGGAAATACCCCCCGCACCAGTCAAGATAATCATCTCTGAAGAAGTCATTCATCCTCCAGCAATTTGAAACCTCTAAACAATGGGAGATCTGAGGCGTTAATTGATGTGATTGTCATCTTAGATTTTTGTGGTACTGAACTTATGTTAACTCTTTTTGAAGCATTAATGTAATGATTTTGTTTGGATTCAAGCATATCTTGTTTCCTGTCATTTTCATGGTCTTTCTGGTCATGTTATTTTTTCTTTTGTTTATTTAAAGTGTCTTCCTTTTGTTTGAATCCCGTTGAGCTCCATTTCTTAACAATCTTTACTTTGATAGATGTCAGTAGTCATAAGGTCCACGTGTGCAAATGCCATTTGCAAAAAAAAAAAAAAGGGAGTAAGGAATTAATCACTTGGTGTGCATTAGCCTTTTGTCTCTAAATTAAATTTTTTGAAAATGAGCAATCAAGATTTGAAATGAAGATTGGCCGTGTTTCTCTATCCCTCATAAGAATTCATCCTTCCTCTCGATGTCCCCTTTTGAGCTTGAAAGTTTTCTTCAATAAACCCTAGACAAGGATCACCTCTACATTAGGGGATGACACAAAGAGAAGGTCGATTGTCATGGTGGTTATTTTGAAGCATAATGGAAAAAGAAAAAGAAAAAGAAAACAAAAAAAAAAGAGATAAGAAAAAAAAAGAGATAAAATAAGTCATGACAAGGGCGAATGAAAGAAAATGAAAAGAAAAAAAGGAAGAAATGAAGAGTAGTAAGAGAAAAGTGTGCTTGAAAGTACAAAGGCAATTGACAAAGTTTAACTTTGAACAAGGATCCTTGGTCCCCTTCAAACCCTTCAACACTTGTTTGAGCCTTATATCTTTCCTTTCATAACCCCTAACTTTGGCCACGTTACAAGCCTCAAAAAGTCCATTATGATCAATCAAGGATTGTTGTCATTTTCATTAACTTTAATTTTGAGACAAATGTTATGTTCATCTAAGTATCTAATTCATTGCTCCTTAATAAAAGAAAAAAAAAAGAGACTTTTACCAGAGTAAGTTTTTACCCTGTTTGAGTTAGCCCTACATTGGGGCATTCTTTTCCCTGATTCAATTTAACCTGCACTGGGACAAATCTTTTGGTCACTAGGGCGAATTCCTTTCCTGTTCAATTCAGTCCTAGACTGGGGCAAATTTCTCTTTGGATCAATTTGACCTTACACTAGGGCAAGTTTCTACTCTGCTCGATTTGCCTCTAGACTGGGGCAATTTTTTTTGTCATTCTTTTGATTCAATTTGACCCGCATTGGTGTAGTTTCGTGACTCACACTGGGGTAATTTTTGTTCACAAATGATATACTCTGAGCAAAATTCACTTAATATCCTACATGAGGGCAGATTTTTATATATACCTGATGAAACAATGGTCATGATATCCAGTTGTCGAGTAAAGATTAATCAAGTCCATACTGAAAAAAAAAGAAAAAAAGAAAAAGAAAAAAGACCTTTGACGTTCTTGTTATTCAACCTCTTGTGTCTTTATCCTTTGTAAATGTCTTTTGTGTAGTCATATTTCCAAAAAAAAAAAGAGTCACTCAGTTAGTAAATTCCTTTTCTGTTGTACTTTTGAATTCATGAGTGTCTGTTACGTAATGCTTCAGGTAAGGTGAACATGAGTACAACACTATGATTTGACCATCTAATGATAATCTCCTGATGAACAATTCAGATTGAAGAGAACTTGGAAATCCCATTGGAGGGAAGAGGAGGTACCTAAAAAGAGAGAGAGAGAGAGAGAGAGAGAGAGGAAAAGCTCGTTAGGTTGAAAACCCGAAAGGGCGGCCTAAGCAAAAGTTAGAGCAAAAGAAAAAATAGAAAATAGCCTGTTGTCTGAAAACCCGAAAGGGCGGCCTAAGCAAAAGTTAAAAAAAAAAGAGCCTGTTAGTCTGAGAATCCGAAAATGCGATCTAAGCAAAAGTTAGGGCAAATAAATAGGCAAAATCTCAGAGAAAGTCCTGAAACGCCTTGAAGGGTGCACCCAAACTGGGGCAATTTTGAATTGCGTTTGATAAACTACACAGGGACAATTTTGTTTGCATTTAGTTGGCCATACTGGGGCAAAATGTTTTGAAGGACTAAGGAGAAGATGTGTTGAGGGAAGTAGCAACACAAATAGTGATTGAGTTATCAAGTAGTTGCATGGAATCAACTGGATAAGAGATAAAGTTAAATACTGGGGTAAAGTTTTCTCTCAAGGAATCGGCCAAGCAATGGTTCATCTCATTTCTCAAAAGGAGAGTTGAGAGCGAAAAACAAAGAAAAAAGAAAGAAAGGAGAAGAAGAAAGAAAGAACCGAAGGGTCTAACGAGCAAAAGCATGTGAACAGAGATTTTGATTGGTCAAAGCTTTCCAAAAGTCACCGTTGGTTCAAAGGCCTTTTAATAAAATAAAATAAAAAAAACAAAGAAAAAAAAAAGAAGAGAGAAAAAGAGAGAAAAAACAAACAAAAAAAAGAAAAAAATCTTTTTGGATCAAGATGTTCATTGTCATTTAAATTCTGGGACTCAGTTGCCCATTGTCATTTAAAATTCTGGGACTCAGTTGCCCATTGTCTGTTAAATTTCGGGACTCAGTTGCCCATTGTCATTTAAATTCCGGGGCGCAGTTGCCCATTGTCATTTAAATTTCGGGACTCAGTTGCCCATTGTCATTTAAATTCCGGGACGCAGTTGCCCATGGTCATTTAAATTTCGGGACGCAGTTGCCCATGGTCATTTAAATTCCGGGACGCAGTTGCCCATTGTCATTTAAATTTCGGGACTCAGTTGCCCATTGTCTTTTAAATTTCGGGACTCAGTTGCCCATTATCATTGAAATTTCAGGACTCAGTTGCCCATTGTCTTTTAAATTTCGGGACTCAGTTGCCCATTGTCATTCCGGGACGCAGTTGCCCATTGTCATTTAAATTTCGGGACTCAGTTGCCCATTATCATTTAAATTCTGGGACACAATCGCCCATTGTCATTTTAATTTCTGTTGAGCGCATCAGCTCCATGCATTTTAATTTTTGTTGAGCGCATCGGCTCCATGCATTTTAATTTATGTTTGAGCGCATCGGCTCCATGCATTTTAATTTCTGTAAATTTTTTTTGAGCGTATCGGCCCCATGCTTTTTAATTCCTGTTAATTCTTTTTTAGCGCATTGGCTCCATGCATTTTAAATTCTTGTCATTCTTTTGAGAGTATTGGCACTTTGCATGTTATTTCTCGCATTGGTTTTACACCTTATGCATCGCCGGACAAAATTGGAGTTCATGTCTTTACTCGATTCTTATGACGATAAAATGAAAAAACACAGTTTTTCTTTTTATCTAATAAGAAACAAGAGGGGCAACTGTGAACACCTAATTTTGACCAGGCTAAAAAAGTAAAAAGTAAAAAAAAAAAAAATAAAAAAAAAAAAAAAAAAAACAAAAAAACAAAAAAATAGAAAAAAACAAAACAAAATAGTCACACTCACTTTTTTTTTCCTCACCTGCACACACTCAGGTTGTTCACCTGCACACACTTTGCACGCTTCACGCTTCACTCTCTGCACACACTTTCACTCCCCTCACACGCAATCCCTGCACACACGACTTTTTCTTTTTTTGGATCTCACGTAATAAAGAAAAGGGGGCAGCAAAAAGGAATGGGGGGCTTAATGAGGAGTTGGTTTACGTAAAAGGAGAAAAGAAAGAAATGTCAGCGGCAAAAGGGGGACTTGGATACGGGAAATGAAAGAAAAAGAGGAGGAGGCTAAGATTTTGGCAGCAGTTTTTGGAGTTTGCTGGAAGAGAGATGAGAATTTTTTAAGAAAGCCACCGAAGAGCTGGGGGTTTTTGGGAGAAAGAGGATCTCCTCAGAAGCTCAACACAACTCCTTCCTCCAAGCTCCAACTGGGAACCACCCCTTATCACTTGCATACCGTCACCACCATCTTCATCACTATCCCTCCATTTCGTTACCACCACTAACCACCATCTTCATCATCTAGTTCATCCCCTGCCATCACAACCATCTTCCATCTCCCTTCACCCTCCTAAACCCCTACTTTCCAGAATCACCATCAACCTAAGCAACACTTCACCCACCAGAAATCACCGGCTCCTCTGCTAAGCCTCCAAAACCGTGAGAACCCATCGCTACCTACCATCAACCTCTACACCACAACCCCTATAAACTTTTTCTATTCCAGATTCATCCTCCATAACCACCCGCAAACTCACAGCCACCATCTCCATTTTTCAACCTCCAACTTCACTCATCTTCATCACCATTCTCCGTTCCACCGACACCTATCAACCAAGCCTCCCAACCGACCGTCGCGCCTCAGCTAGATCTCCCCTCACCGATCGTCGAACCACACCACCGTGACCCTCATCGACTGTCGGACTTCACAGAAGCCAGATCCTTCCCCTCACCGACCCTCAACCTTCCAAACCCAACAAGATTCATCTTCCCACCGACCGTCGAACCCAACAAGATCCATCTCCGAACCGACCGTCGAACCCAACAATATCCATCTTCCCATCGACCGTCGAACCTGAGAGGCCAACTCCCGACCGTCGGACCTTAGGAACCAGCTCCCGATCGTCAGAGGCCAGTTCCCGACTGTCGGACCTCAGAAGTCAGCTCCCGACCGTCGGACCTCAGAATCTAGGTCTCCCCAAATCGATCGTCGAGCCTCAGGATCCAGATCCCTCCAGCATCGACCGTCGGACCCCAGGATCCAGATCCCTCCAGCACCAACCGTCGGACCCCAGGGTCCAGATATCTTCAACCGACCGTCGAATCCTCAAACTAGATCCCTCTACAAACGTCCCCTGGTGTGTGCTCTGTTATTGTTGCCAAAGTCTCTAAACTCTTATTTCTTTAAATTGCATTGTGATTGTCTTTTTGGGTGTGAGGTTGAATCACGTGGGCTGCTGTCCATTTCACATTAAGGCAATAATGATGCATTTTGGTCAAAAGGGAGATGGGAAAAGAATATAAAAATGGTAAAAAAAAAAAAGAATAAAAAGAAAGTTTTAATCCATGCAATGACCAATGATGATGATTGAGTAGTGAATACTACCTTCAAATGTCATTTGGATCATAAGGGTTTATTGAGTAGCCCGGTGCTAACTTGAACCCTATGCAAGAATGAATTTGTTTTCAAACAAAATTCATTTCCAAAAGTTTTTTTTTAATTAAAATCAATCAACCCACACTTATTTTATAAAGAACTACGTAACTTTGAGTTCCCCATTGCACCAGGGGATATGTAGGAGCAGAATTTCATTTCTGTCAAGCCAAAATTTAAATTTTCATAATTTTGTAGTTTCCTTTTTATAAATAGTTACAATGTTTTGCAAAAAGGGTAAAATAAATATTTCTAAGGATTGTTAAGAATTTGCACAATTAACTTAATGTACCGTTTTAGAACGGGTGTGTTAGGGGTGCTGTGGGATTAAGTTTCCACCCTTCCCTATCCATAACTGACTCCCGAATCCAATCTGGTTCCAAAGACCACTTTCAAATAAAAGTTTTTCAATTTTTCCTAAGTTAGAATAAAATTGGTGGCGACTCCATTTTTCATTTTCGTTTTTCTAAAATCATTTGAGTTGCTATGTTTCGCCGCGATCTCGGTTCGCTACAAATACCTATATCAAGTTACTGAATGATTATCTCATTTATCTTTTTGGGAATAGAGTTCATATTTTTTTCTTAGAAAAGAATTCACTTTTATTCAATGGTTTATCTATTGGGTTCTGGTCAATTATTCAATTATTCAATTTTTCATTTTCTCTCTTTTTAGGGACAGATCTAGGAATCAACTAATGAGAGAGCTAAAATTATAAAAGGTAAGAATCAAAATATTTAAACAAAAATCCTACTATGTACAAGGCATAACAATTTTAAACAATTACAAAATTACCTTTTATCTTCAACTTATCTGGCTTCTTGCACTAAAATCTAAAGCATCAAAGTTGGTTTTTCACTTTTCCTAATTTCCTAAGAAAAAGAAGAATATTGATGCAAATGTGAAAACGCTTTTACTGCTGTTGTGAAAATGTATTGAAGAAGCTTTTTCTGCTAGGTACATATTGGAGAAGCTTAAGCTTCTTTTTGTCTTTTACTTTAAAACTTAGCACACCTTTTCTTTTGGGTTCATAACTTAGTACATTTTTTATTTGGGTAAAAGATCACTTTCAATAATTAGATTAACCTACAATTTTTATTTGAGTAAAAGATCACTTTCAATAATTGGATCAGCCCACAAATAAGCAAGCCTAATAACTTCTTTATAATTGCTTTAGTCATTTACTACACGAGTCAATACGAAGTACGGCTTTTTTTTAAAACATGCTAATACTATATGTACCATGAAAAAATATATAAAAGCTAGGGAGACAGCAGCATCTGCTTGTCCCCCTTTAGATTTGTTGCTGTCTCTTTCCCTTCATTCCTTTTATTACTATCCTTATTATCTAGCATACACTATATTAATTCCTAATCTTTTTAGTTTTTCAATTACTTTGTGGATTGTGCAAAAGTTATGGCCAACAAGTATTAGGTTTGTCCTATTCGATATATATCTTAGAAGGGTAGTGGAAATTGGTTTGTATTATTATTATTATTATTTTAAAATGAAAATATAAAAATTTGGTTCTTTTGGATAATTATGGTTAACCAAATTGGATTTGGAAATTAACTAACCACACCTCTTTCTCACATAATACTAGATTACTATAGAAACCAGTTCAAGTGGCTTAGTTATTTTTGGTTCAATTTTATTTAGTTTTCTAGTTTAGTGTAGTTCATTTCTTTATTTGTCATGTCCACCTTTTTGGGAATTTAAGCATGAATGGAATATGGAGTGAGAGTGAAGAATCTCACATTACAAATGAAAGGACAAAGTGAGGACCACATAAGGTGAAAGGATCCATAGACATAATGACTTACGGTTTTGGGTTGAGACATGATGTCAATTCTATTGGTGTGGTTTCCTCAATAAGTCATTTGAATGAAAATCCCCCATGATTTGGGCTTCCCATGATGGCCTAACAAGTGGTATAAAGCCGATGGTAGAATACTCAAGAAAGTCTTCTGTGTGAGGGGGAGCGTTAAGGACTCACTCTTGAGGGTGAGATTGTTGGGAATTCAAGTATGAGTTATGACTTTCAAGTGAAGTTGTTAGTGGAAAGTGGGGATGTGAGTGAAGAAGTTCTTAATTGGAAAGGAATAGACAACGTGAGGACCATATAAAGTGGAAGGACCCATGAACAGTGCCTTAAAATTATGGTTGAGACTTGTTCTTAGGTTCACTAGTGTGGTTTTCTCGGTAAGCCCATTGAAGCAAATCTCCTTAGTATTTTGGGCTCCCCCTGACGGCTCAACAATTGTGATAAATCAATAGTTTAGTTAGGATAAGTATTGGATAAATGATGGTTACATTGATGAATGATGGTATGAGCAGGTGGTTCAGTCTAATGACAAGCGGTGTCAAGACATGACTTGGTGTGGTGAAGAGTAGTACGTTGGAGGAGATGTGGCTCTTGGAAAAGAAAGCTTGTATAAGGGGGAACATTAAAGACTCCATGTGAGGAGAGATTGTTCGAAATTCGCGTGTGAGTGAAATGTGAGGTGTGAAGGAAGAAGTCTGACATTGGAAAGAAATAGACAAAATGAGGTCCATATAAAGTGGAAGAGCCCATGAATCTAGTGCCTTAAGGTTTAGAATTGAGACATAGTGTCAGGATCACTGATGTGGTTTCCTCGGTAAGTCCATTGGATGTATATTTTCCTACCGTTTTGAGCTCTCTTAATGGCCCAATACACCCCTACCAATAAGTCTTAGGTTTTTCATATTTGGTTTATATCCCAGAATGGTAGTGGAAAATGGTTTTGATTTCAAAATTTCCACCATTCTATTTGTCCATATCCCATCTAAAAAAAATAGTTTAACTAGAAGGTTTTGTGGTGTCATTTGGTGTAAGTAAAATCTTTGAAAGCCCAAATGCTTGTTGTTTCAACTTTCTAAGCCTAAATTAACCCCCCACGAAAAAGAAAGAAGAAAACTTAAGATGATTTTGGATTGGTACTAAGCATGGTATATATATCCTATAGCATAATTACTGGAAAGGGATTTTAATGGAACCAATCCATCTTTGAGGAGCTTTCTAAGCTTTTTTTTTTTAGCGAGCAACTCACGAGCTGTCTCATGACTATTTTCTTCATGCAGTGTGTGTTGCAAGTGATCATTGAGAAATATTCTAGGATAGACCTTCTTGAATTGGACAAGAAGAAGTAGGTTCTAGCTATATGGTTGACTTTACATTTTCTAACGGCAATACATGTTCTATCAAAATAATACTCCTTCCATTTAAAATATCTATCGCTTTAGAAGAATAGTTTTGTTTCAATTTATTTGTCATTTTAAAATATCAAAAAAGTATTAATTATTTTTTTCTTGACTTTATCATTTTATTTGTCAATTTATTTGTCAAAAAAGTACTAATATCAATTTATTTGTCATTTTCTTAAATTTATTTTTTTCTCTGCTAATTGGAATGAGAAAGAGCATTAATGGAATGATAATATTTTGACCAATTTAATAAAGGATAACTTAGTTAAATACAAATTAATATATTTTCTTGTAATTGAGGCTATTTAACAGTTTTCTTAATCCTTGCACAATTACCTTAAATGACAGATATTTTGAAATTGAAGGAGTAATTTGCATTAATATTGATCCAATACAAAAAATTAAGCATTTAGTCATGATTTTTAAGGTTGTTTAACCACGATTACTGATTGTGACTAAACAACTTACCAGGGTTCTACAAACTGACGCAGTTTAAGGGGTCGAACAACAACTGTGGCTTTTAACTAGCCGCTGAGACTACCACGACTAAACATTATATGTTTAGGGTCAGTTATATTATGACGTTTAATTGGAGTTAAAATGATGGCTAAACTCTACTGAATAATATTACCAGTTGTTATTTAGCTACAGTTGAATTGTAGGAATCGCGGATAGTTGCCCTTACCTAAAAAAGAAAATTCAGGCAAAGGACACCATTATAGTGCTCATGAAAATTTTGTTTATAATTAGAAAGAAGTCAGTTTAGTTAATCGGTATGTCAATCAGCTTCTGGTCTCATACATATTAAGGTACCTTAATATGGGTTCCAAGAGTTTGTTCCAATTATTGATTCGAGGAAAGTCAACATCTTGATTACTGTATGCTAGTAAAATAAAGTTGCTGAGTTTTGTGTGATGCTTTTAATAAAGTTCATTTGTCAATATTTTAGATTTCTTTTGTGAAATAAACCATTCTTTTGAGTGTTCACTTCCTTTATCCTTTACTAGAGTATTTTTGTGGATCTTTTCTTGTTCTTCATTTATTTTCGCATTTGTTTTTATAATTTGCAGAAACTCTTTCACTTATTGTACTATTATATCTGTTTATAATATATAAATTCTGAAGCAGAAGGTAGAGCGGCCACGTCTGATTTTTCCTAACTCACATTTTAAGCTGCATCATCTTCTCTCCGACTCCCTTGTTCATCTTCTCCCTAACTCTTCTTTTTTAGACATGTTAACTTATTTTTATCATTCAGGGTTCTTCCTTTACTATCTACTAGTAAATATCCTATGCATTACACGAGATTTTCAAAATTTAGATAGAAATTTAAAAATTTAGATTAAGGAAGATGTTCAACATTAAAAAAGATGCATAATATTTAGATTAAAGGAGATTTTTTAAATAAATAAAAATATTTTCAATTTAAAATTAAAAATAGAAAAAAAAAATTAACAATGACACATGTCATTCTTTGAGAGAAAAATATAATAACAAATTTAGCTACTTTCAAATAGATACATTCTAATTTAATATATACACGTGAATTAATATATAGGCGTCGATGAGTTCCCAATATTTGAGTATTCTCAATTGTTTTCACCACCACCTCCATTCCAAAATTGCTGGTCAAAGCCAAATTTTAGTTTCATCTTTGTCTCGGTCTCAATTAATGTCAAACATTAATGCACCACCTTTTCAAGGGATTAAAATCCTATGTCTCATCTGTTTGTCCCCATCCCTCCCTTCAATCAAATCTTGTCAACTAAGATAAATATGAAAACTCATCCATTCAACCAACTGTGAAAAATGTGACACCATTTCTCTCTACACCGTCACTAGTTTTACTCTTCTCCCATTCTTAGTAAAGGAAAATAACTATTTTATCATTTATTTACACCACTTTTTACATCGATTAATAATTTATAAATTTATAACTAATAATATGTATTGTTTAGTTAAAAATAATCGATGTAAAAAGTAATGTAAAAAAATAGTACAAAAAAATTGAAACTCGTCAGTAAATAACCTCTACTGCCTCACCAATAGGCCAATTTGTACCTTGTGCTTATCTCAAAAATTGAACAATCAAAGTTATAATATCTTTGGCAAGCCAAGGACACAGGGCAGCTTTGAATCTTCTAACGATGTTACCTCTTGGCTTTGGCTTTAGAAGATAAATATTGTTATACTTTTGACCAATTGGGCTTCTCGGCTTCAGAAGAATCATCGAAAGAGAAAGCAGTGTTACCTTTTGGCTTTGGCTTTGTTGGTCATTGATGTAGCATAGTGTTTACCTCTTGTGATGGTTTTGATTTACCATAAGAAAGGGATTTGAAGGAGTGGAAAAACAAATGAAAAAGAGCCTACAAGAAGAGAGGTCGTATTGCAACTAATTGCACTTCCTTGGTCTATCAATACTTTAAAAAGCCAGGACATTTGATCAGAGTATTGCCCTCCAAGCCTGTGTTCGATACTACAATTGCCAATGATGCATCTTTTTATGCTCCCTAATTCTTCCTTTCCACCAGTGATCTTGAATCCATCCTCAAATAAGTTCTTTTTCATTTCGATAACACCCCTACTGTCTTAGAAACAACACTAGATAATAATCGTTGGTATTTAGATTTTAATTGTTGTAATTATATGACCTCTTCATTTCATGCCTTCCCTTCCCTCTCTTTTAGAGATACCATTCACTTTATTTACACTGCTAATAGGTCTTTTATGGAAGTAAGGCTTAAAGGTCTTATCTCCTTACCTGCCCTTACTTTATTAGACACTTATCTTATTCCAAAATTGAACTTTCAATCTCATCTCTGTTAGACAGCTATGTGACATCGGTTAAACTCTCACTTTCTCTTTGTTAGTTATTCTGTACAAGATCCACGAATGAGGTAGATCATTAGAAATGACTGTAAAGCCGATAGATTGTTTGAGTTCACTACTCTCCATGTTCCTCAATCTCCTATGTCAACTCTTTGTGCAGCCTCCACTACCTCTCGTTTTTAGTTGTGGCATCAATGTCTTAGTCATAATTCCCTTATCAAATTACATCCCCTCATTTCTCAAGGAATTTTAGGATTTGTTAAGGAAGAATCTTTTCACGGTACTTCCTGTCAAACAACTAAACAACATATGCTTTGTCTTTTAATAAACTACTTCCATTTCTATTTCTCCCTTTGATCTTGTGCATTCTGATGTTTGGGGCCAGCTTTTACACCTACTATGAGAGGCTGTCACTATTTTGTGATATTTATTGATGATTATTCTTGTTTCACTTAGATATATTTAATAAAAAATAATTCAGAACTCCCACAAGTCTAAATTACTTTTGCTAAAATGATTAAAACCCAGTTTTCAAAATTGATCAAGGTTTTTCAACGTGATAATGCTTCAAAATATAGTGATTCAAAACTTTTCACAATTCTTGTTAAACAGGGTATTACCCTCTATGAGTTTTCATTTCCTAGTATATAACAGCAAAATGGTCATACTAAAAGAAAATATTATAATAGTCTAATGGTGCTGGCGGTGTTTAAAACGAAACTTTGGGGAACGACGAACCAAAAATGCAGTGGTGAGAGATTTTGATAGCAGTGAAAAATGATGGGACTTATCAGAGAATGACACAGTGGTAGTGAGCGGAAGGATTGGATTGAGAGCCTAAACTCTCTGATATAAAGTTAGAAATAAAAACAAAGAGAAAAAGACTGATAAAAACTTATAAATATATCTATAATTGTACCATATAAATATGCTTGTAAACTTACAAAATATGTGTTTATTAGGGTACACTCATATCAACTATCAAGCATAACAATTTGATATCAGTTCTTAAAGATCATAAATCATTCCCACTTTGACCATACGCTCATGGGGAATATCAAACACTTTGTTAGTTTGTCTCAAGTTTTTGGTCAAAAAAGTGTAGGCATAGTCTATCAGAATTCTCTTCCCTATATTAGATCCTTTGCTAGCAATTACCTCGTTCTCAGCAATTAAGTGAACAACACCTGCCCTTAGTGCCTGGTCGATTGCATTAGTCTCTATTTCCACTTCCTCTTGCACTCTCACTTTATCATCTTCATCAATTTCACCATTCTGGAGAAATTTTTGGGAGATTAAAATCTCATCAGCTATAAATTCCTTCAGCTTCTTAGCCAACACATTCTCAAAAGGTTCATTCTCATCGTGCAAATCAGTGTATCCATATCTTGCGACACAACGATATACTTTGAGTTCTTTTGGTTCTACTCGGCTGAAGAGAAAGCGATCTTCCATAGGAACTTTGCTGATATGCAAAGACTTGATGCACACAAATACAAGGACTGAGTGCAAAGCAGGAACATTTCCTACATAGTGCTTGAAAATTGGAGGAATGCCTTGAACAAGCTCAGTGTGGAACATGGCCAGCCCAGGAACACGACAAATTCTTGTGTTAGCAACAATCTCCTGAACCCTTTCTGTAGAAATCTTATTTTCCAACTCATAATAGTACTTCCTTCGGTACACATCATTCCAAATGTACATAATGGCCATTAATAATGCAGCAAAGGCTAGAGGAAGATATCCTCCTTGGTCAAATTTGTATAATACTGAGCTTAAATAGACAAGTTCAACAGATCCAATGACAACAACATAAGCAATTACTAGAAGCATATGGGTCTTCCATATCATTATCATGATTAGAACAAGTAAAGCAGATGTAAGTGTCATCACAAACACCACTGCAATCCCTGCATGTTTAAATTTTTATCTATTAGATTTTTCATAAATCACAAAGTCATGAATATACAAGAGTATAAGTTCAAATTGTTAAATGAAGAACATTAAAAGTTGAGTTTGAGAGTGTGGATGAGTGGTTTACCATAAGCATTGCTAATTGTTGTGCCTGATTTAAACCAAACAGTGACAACAATACAGAGCAACATGAGAAGGTAATTTATTTCAGGGACGTAAACTTGTCCTTCGTACTTGGTTGATGTATGCACAACTTTAACACGAGGAAAACACCCTAGCGCTAGGGCCTGTTGTATAATTGAGAAAGTCCCAGAGATCAACGCTTGAGAAGCTATGATTGCTGCCATAACGGCAATTACAAACATTGGCCAATATAAAGGACCTGCATAGCATTCATCCAATGGACTTAAATTTGCTAATGGATGAAATGGATATATATATATATATATATATATATATATATATATAGAGAGAGAGAGAGAGAGAGAGAGAGAGAGAGAGAGAGAGAGGAAGTGTATTTACTCATAGTAGTATTTATTATAAAAGGTGACCATTAATTATGGATAATTAAGATTAATTAAAAGTTAATTAAAGGTGAAAGTCACATGATTTTATGTTTTAATTTTGATTAATTCATGCTTGATCAAATGGTAGGATTTGCTTTTTACTCTTACAATAAGCTATTCCTCCATCTTGATATACTCAATATATATATATATATATATATATATATATATATATATATATATATAACTAGATCATTTAGAAGAAGTTACACTTAAGACAAAAGTCTTACTTAATTGATTGAATAGAAACACAGTTTTAAATTGCGGTCAATAATTGTAATTGCGATCATAATATTATAAAGTTTGAGTCTTTTGTGACCACAATTATGGCCTCATTAATCATATTTTTTCACAATTGTCCTTAATCGCGGTAAATGCAACGCAACCATAATAGTAACCATATCCACAAATTTGTTTTGGTACATACCGCAACTGCAATTTAAACCATGCATGGAAGTGGTCTGTAGTTTCAATAAGGGTTACATTTGAATTACCTGGAAGAGACTTGTAGAAAGCGTCTGCAGCATGATCATTGTGTTGGCGGAGATAGGAGGCCTGTCCACTGTAGGCCAACACCAGAGAAGGATATACTAGAACGCATGTACTTATCTGTATGGCCCTTACTGAGAAATGACCAACATCAGCAAAAAGGGCTTCAGTTCCTGTAGATTAGTTTCCACCAATTCTAGATTCAGTTCCTGCAGGTTATGGCTAGCACTAGATCTAATCTGATAAATATTATATATAACAAATGAATGTGGGTGGTTTCAATTAAATATACAAAGAAGAAAAAGCAGATCTGAACCTGTGATGCACATAACAATGCCACCAAGTGAAACCCAAGCATCTTTCTTGTTCCTCCTAAAGTAGTTTACTATGCATAAAGGATTTATTGCTTTGATCACAGTGGGATCATACTTGATGAAATTATAAGCTCCAATGCCTCCGATACATATGAACCATAGAGTGAGAATTGGAGCAAAACAGTAGCCCACTTTGTTAGTTCCAAATCTTTGTACCACAAACAGGAAGATCAAAATGACTACAGATATCCAAGCAACTTTCTCTGCGAACAAAGAACAGAATTTTGCATGAGTTTATGATTATTACATTAACATTGTTTTGGGAAAGGCTATTAAATGTTAAGTTAACAAGTAAATATAATAATATTGGGCCTTATAATTAATTAAATAATATATCTATGAATAATGAAACTGAAGATTTAGGTCAAACTTACTCGCATGGTCAATTGTATGCTAGTTTTGTATCATACAGGATACTATTTGGATTGTACCAAAGAGGAAGAAACTAATCCAATATCTCAAATTTGGCCTAAAACTCATAACATCCCTTTTACATATGAGTTGTAGTGATTCATTTTTTAAGATTATATCCAATTCGACTCACCTACCAAAACTCAACCCATCAAAATCCTATTACACAAGGCTTACTTAACTTGCTCCGACCCTTTGACCTATACTTGACTCCAAACTCATAAATTCTACTCGATCTTGTCACCTAAGAAACCCTCCAAAATATCCGTAATGGTCAAGACATGTATCAGCACTAGAATGAAGAATTTTTTGACCTACTACATGCCTACTTATGCTCTAAGGTGCGTACTGTGCACCTTAAAACTACGATAAATAGGCATTGTTTCTTTGACATAAACGATTTTTTTTATTTCTCTCTCTACCCTTTTATATTTCATAGCATCTTTTTCTTCTTTATTAGTTACTGATTTGAGTATTGGAGTCCTTACAGATATCCCAACCTGACGGTTCTGATCCATTTAAAAAGCTTTTGGAGTCATCCAAACAACCTACGCTAGTCATTCGAGAGAAAGGAAGTAACACTATCGAAAGTTTCTTTCTTATTAAAACTCAACATTATAGTATAACTTATTAAGTGCAAAACTTTTTCTTGCTGTACAATAAGGTGTGTCCACGGATTTTAATTAAACATCACATACCATCTGTCATTGAAGGAGTAGCTTCCTTGATTCCTCCCACAGCAGATAAAACTGCATCAAATTAAAGTACATTTCATGTCTTACTCAGTAAAATACAAGAATGGAAGAAAAAAAGAAGGCAACCGACACTTGAATTTTGACTAAGTAAAAACTTGAATTTTCACGAAAACATATATATGACATCAAGTTCAATTTCCCATAGAGTAATGATCCTTATATAAACTTACATTCACACACTCCTCTTATAGTCTAATGTAAGCCATTAAATAACTGTATACCCACTTAACCTTTTTTAAATGATCCAAGTTGTATACATACTTCGTATAATTTGTGCAAATGTCATTTCTCAATCCAATATTATAATTAAAAACATCATACTCTTTAGATGGGAGAAATTCTTGTCTAGAATAAGTCTAGCTGTACCAGTCGTGTTGTATAAAGTAATCCAATTACATACAGACACATAATCATTATAAATTAAATAATTACATAAATTTTCATTCTAGACAACTATATACTTCATCTTTAAAATGATATGTCGGTCTGTAATTGGCTTAGTGAATACATGAATCTCTACTACTACTACTATTATTATTATTATTATTATTATTATTATTATTATTATTATTATTATTATTATTTTATTGGGGATTCTTTCAATACCATTGTTTATTAAAAATACCGGTACCCTACTAACTTGGTATAATAGTATTAGTTATTATAAAATTCTTTATTGATAATAACATATAATTTGATATATTGATTCATATATATGTTTATGATCTTGTGACTTGTTTTTTTTTCTCCTCATAAACTAGATAACATAAATAATGAGGATTCCAATAATAAAAATTATAGAATTGAAAGCTAAAATTTTAAAAGTTAGAATTTATAATATTAAAATTTAAAGTCAAACTTAAAATTAAAGAAATTTAAAATAAAAGTTAACTGGAATCAAAATTTACCCAATAAATACATATAAATGGTACATTTTGATTGGACAAGTATCGGTACCTTTTAAAAATAAGGGTACCAAAGAAAAGTCTATTATTATTATTATTATTATTATTATTATTATTATTATTATTATTATTATTATTATTATTATTATTATTATTATTATATTTTCAGATATTAAACTTGATGAGTTTGTCAAGTATTTATTAGTTATTGATTTTTATAATAAATATTTAAAGTTCATAAAATATAATTTGTAACTAATAAATGCTTAATAATTAACCAAGATATTATTACTTAACAAAAAAGATGGGTATCATATTAATATAGAGATTTCTATGGTACTTTTCTGTTTTTATAAAAATATCAATATTTTTTTAGTAATTAATAGTTAATATTTATCCATATATCTCACTATAAATAAAAATAACAAAATACTTTTATATAGACCATGCTAAACATCCTTAAAAGTCAAAGCCCGGAAAACCCGACTTTAATAACTGCAGTATAAGTATTCTTTTTTATTTATACAAAAAAATAAATTAAAAACTTGAAACTTAAAAGGACTCTACCCAGACAACTTAAAAGTTCGGATATCTAACATTTCTCCTTTTATATTTAATTTAAATTAAATGTGATAAATGACTAAATATTGACAATTAATTGCTATGAGTACGATACCTCATTAAAATAAAAGGTATTGAAAAAATCACCTATTTGCTCCCTCTTAATGGTATTAAAATTTATTTTGGATGCGCTCGCGGCCATGATTATTACCAATGGTAACCCCTTTATTAAAAGAAAAATTCACTTATAATAGAAAGAATAATAAAATAAAACATCAGAATTCAGATCCATCCAGTTTTCTGAATTCTTAAATAATAAGTAAAATAAAAAACATCCAATTTTTTGAATTCTTAAATAATAAATAAAATAAAAAAGCATAACTGCACTATTATTTTGACTTCAAAATTCGTTAAATATTTTCTTTTTCAGTTTACATTTCTGCATATATTAATTATCGTATAGAATCAATAGATACAAAGGAATGGACCTATACCAAAAGTAGTTAGCTCATTGGTCGCCCTTTACTTGATAATGGCATGATTTAGATTTGAATTTAGGAATCTATTATTAGTTGAGCTTAAATCCTGCTCTGATGGGCAATCATCCCCACATCCTAAATTTTTTTCATAAAAAAAAACAAAAAAAGAAAAGAAATGGACCTATCCTTATAAGCATGAATTAAACATTTGAAAATAGCATTAACGAAGACAA